>JAABOM020000075.1:8107268-8129493 GCA_011800125.2 Solanum clarkiae | reverse complement strand
ATGCACCATAATTAACTTAAGTTCAATTACACGATATTTGCAAAATTTTTCAAAGCGACAATTTACCTCAATTAAAAATATTTACGGGGTCTAACATCCTCCCCCCTTAGGAACATTCGTCCCCAAATGTTGAGCTAACCAACTGCCTCTCAACAACCGCAAAAAGAGCATTTCAAGTATCACCATAATAACTTGCGAGAGGGGGAAAGTAGATTACCTGACGTCGCGGGAAACAAGTGAGGGCCCCGGGCCGTGACTCCAATAATATGTACAAAAATTATAAATTAAATAATTTAGAACTAATAACTGTATATGAGACATTATATATAAAATAACAACTGACAACTTTTTAATTTGTAATTTGTTTCTCAAGAATATACAATAATAAATTATTAATTACCTCAAATCACAAGGAACAATTCTTGGAATTGTCTGATGACATCTTTAATCCTTAACTTCATCAATAAATATTAAAATCTTCCGAGTGCCTTCATTTATGTCTTTTTTATATAGTTTTATTGGTCCATTGCCAATAAGTAAGACTTTTATTATCCAGTAAGAATCGTATTTCTTAAGGTATTAATTGTCACAATTTCATTGATCAAGTCCTTCTCAGAATCCATTGCAAGAGTGTCAAAAATAAATTGTTTAAAAAAATAATAATAAGAAGAATCTATGAATTTATAGCATAAAAAAATAATAGGATGTAAGAGTACTACCTTACTTGAGATATTACTTTACGTGAATAGATGAAACTTGTGAATAGATAGAGAGGTTAGAAATAAAATAATAAAAATTTTTAAATAACGAAAATATATTATACTAAACTAACTAAACGAAGACCATAATATAATTCGAATGAAACAAGTTAAGCTGGCATAACAATTAATATTATTTTCTTTAAATTCAAAAAGTGAAAAAGAAAGGGAAAAGAATATAAAACAAAGAAAGTGAATGTATAATATAAGAAAACCTAATAATCAAATTGAAGTTCGGAAAAAATCGTAAAATAAGATCCAATACCACTTAGCACATTGATGAAGGGAGTGAATGAATCAAAAGTTAAAATTGAAGTATTTTTATAGAAGTAGAGAAGTCATAAATCAAAAAAGAAAGAAAATAATATTTTATTATATTTAGGACAAAACTTTTCATCATATTATTAAGATTTATGATGAAATTAGAAGAACTTTTATTTATTTTCAAACAATTAATATCTTTTCACCATTTATTTTTTTTCAAATAATATTTAGGACAACTTTTCATCATATAATTAGAATTCATGATGAAATTAGAAGAATTTTTTATTTATTTTCAAATAATTAATACCTTTTACCCATTTAATTTTTTTTAAAAAAATCATTATTTGGGTTTCCTCCTCAGTGAGAAACTTGTTTTAGTTAAAGGAAAAAAAGTAAAAAATAAAATTAACTAAACTATGTTCCCTATGAAAAAGGAAAACTTTACTGCAAGTTTTTTCCTTAAGTCTTTTTTTCTTTTCACTTTGGACGTTTCCTCTTTTTTTTTTTGACTAATTTTCTTTTAGTCTATTTTAGTTGGAAAAAGTTCTTTGTGTTGCGATTTTTCTTTATTTAATTTTTCCTTTTAATTTTTTTGGACCTGTTTTCCGTTTAATTTTTTTTCTTTTTCACTAATTTCCTTTCACACCAAGTCTATTTTAGTTGGAAAATGATCTTTGTGTAAGATTCACAAAGACTTTCTTTATTTAAGTTTTATTTATTTTTAATATTATTAAAATATAATTCTAAAAAAAAAGATGAAAAGATGATTTTGTCTAAAACGAATTCTTTTAATGAAGGGAGAAAAATTCAATCAATAAAGATGAAAAGACGATTTTGTCTAAAATGAAGTCTTTTAATGAAGGACAAAAAATTCAATAAATAAATAGACATTCATACTTTTAATATAATATAAATATAGATTAATGGATTTTATATAACTTTATATGGTAAAAGAAAAATTACAATGTTGCTTCTTCAATTCGATGTAAATTGATAAATAATTGAAAATAGCAATTTATAGTATGATGAACACCTAACATCATGATACAGAGGGAGTACAGTGGCGTAAACATAAGTTTTCGTCAGTAAAGTCATTTTAAAATAATATAATAACATATTAAAAGAAGTATATACAAACAAAATACAATTCACCTATGACAGGATATCAAACTGAGGCTATTTATTTAGGATCAAACTAGGATTCTGGCTGTCGAATCCCAGCGCTAAATCAACTTGAACTACAAACAACTTTAATTTGGCTAATGTAGTGTCACTTACAGAATATATACTCCCTCTGTTTCAAATTAATTGAATTTTTGAGATTTTCTTTTCAAGGTTCAAAATAGTAGAATTATTCAAAATTCAAGATGAATGTTTGAAACTTTTTCCATATTTGTCCTTTCATTTATTATAGTTTTATATTTTCTAGGAGACACATTACACAATATATTTATGACTATACAAAAGGTAATAGTGGAAAGTATGGTTAAAATTTGGTTAAAATTTTGTCCTTGAATATTATTCTTAATATGTGTGCATTGACTCACAAATTCAATTAATATGGGACAGAAGGAATATGCTTTATGTTACCTATTCCCTCTATCCAACTTTACTTGGCCCCTATTGACTTGGCATAGGGATTAAGAAGTAGTAAATGATTGGTTAATTTACCAAATTACCCTTTGAATATAATAAATATAATGTCTTGAAAAATGTAATAGAGAAATGATTATAATAAATGATAAGGGTAAATTAGTAACTAATTGTAATTGTCTCTTGATTTCATAAAGTGGACAAGTATTGTTGGACATCCCAAAATAGTATAGGGCCAAGTAAAGTACCCATGTCCACTCATCGAGAGATAATTTTAAATAATTTTTAAATTACTCTTATCATTAATTATAGACATTTCTCTGTTATATTATTGAAGGCACTGTAGTTATTATATTCAAGGGGTAATTTGGTAAAACTATGCCGTGTTAATTCCTAATAAATACAGACGGACAAAGTAATTATTTTTAGTTGATGCAAGTATTTAAGTGGCGTGATATATGAATAATTTATTGGTTGGTTATCATAAATAGTAGTTAATAGGTTTGCGCCCCTCATTAAAGAATGACGTCGTTTTTATATAATCATCAGCATAACAAGCAAGTGTAGTATAACCTGTAACCACCTTCATCTCCTAAATTCAATATTTTCAGACTCGATCGCTGAGAATGGGTTTGTGTTTCTCCCGGAAGTGCACCGTGAAGAAGAAGAAGGGGCGATCGAAGCGCTTAACAAACCAATCATCAACCAGAAAGGAAGATTGTGCGCTGGCAGCTGCAATTCTCTTTCAGCAAAATGTTTCCTTTGATCGTTCAACGTCGCAGCGGTATTCGAATTGTAAGTCTAACAAGAACATTCAAGCAGTGGCACGTTGCTCTAGTTCTAGGTCTCCATCTCTTACTCATCCTCATCAGCTTGTTAACAAGGTATGCCTATTATTATGGCAAATTCAAGGGTGTGTTTGGCATGAAAGAAAATGACAAGATGTTTTCTCAAAAAAATAAGGTTATTTTCTTGTGTTCAATTTTAAAAGCATTTAAGATATATACATACTGCGTTGGAAGGTGGTGTAACAAAGTCATTTTTCTCGAGCTTATTTTCCAGTACAAAATTTAAAAATATTTTTTCCCTATCTGACACACCATAAATCATTGATGTGATGTTTTCTGTATTAGACTGATACTAGCTTCCTCATAGTGAGTTATTTCTGAAATATAGCTTCTTTTACTTTCTCTATGAGACTGATAAATCAAGAGGTTTCGTTTCTGCTCTATTAGTAAAGAAACCACTTGCTGTATTGTGACTTTGACTATATTTGATCCTCCATTTTCATGCTAAATGGATGTACTCCATATAGAATGGACAGGTATTAACAATCGATGATTTAGAGACAAATCACTTTGTCCTTGTCCATGGTGGTGGATTTGGAGCATGGTGTTGGTATAAAACCATTGCACTTTTAGAGGAGGCTGGATTTAAGGTTACTGCAGTGGATTTAACTGGTTCAGGTGTTCATACTTTCGACACAAATAGTATCACCAGCCTATCGCAATATGCAAAGCCACTCACTGCTTTTCTTGAAAAGCTTGCTGATGGAGAGAAGGTCTCCAGCACTTCTCTTTTCTCTGATTCAAGTTTGTTATTGTCTTATCTTTTATCTTATTAAAATTGTGATGGTGTTGAAGCCTAGAGAAAGATCCTGGAGATTGACTAGTTAAAGTGCTCATAACAAGTTCAGCTCTTTAATAAGCATCATTTGAAATTGACATGCTTCTTCAATTTATTGTCTATAGTGATTGAGAGAATGTCTGGTTCATTCGTGATGGTCATGAGTGTCTCTCCTGCCAGAGCCTGAGGGAATTTTGAACTTGGAACCTCACGGTGAATCATGAGTCCACTGAACCAACCTCTAGTCTTGTGTTCAGGGGATTCAAAATCTATATATACACTAACATTTTAAAAAATACCTTATATATACCATATAATTTTTTGTCGATGAACAGCCTCACCCCCTCCTCAAGAAAAGAAAACAAAGGAACAGGAATGATAGTTTTTACATTGGACTGCTGGCTTGTGCCGATTGACAAAGTTGATTAATAATATAATGGGGGCTTGGATATTTTTTTGTTCTTCACAATTTAGTGCAATTAGCTACACTGTAAGGGGCTTTGATCTAGTTTCGTCATACTTGGAGATTATATATATGCTGAAATTTTCCTATGGTTCCTGGAGTTTGAAAGATGCATCTTGATATACACTATTCCTCTTCTAGTGTCTTTAAATCTTGTAATCTTTCATCAACTGTGTAGGTGATTTTGGTAGGACATGATTTTGGTGGTGCGTGCATATCATTTGCTATGGAGCTCTATCCCTATAAAGTTTCAAAAGCTATATTTGTTGCTGCAACAATGCTCACTAGTGGACGAAGTGCTCTCGATATCTTCTCAAAAAAGGTAGATGTTGATCGATAGATTTATCTATTGCTTCATTTGATCTTTCCCGGATCTTTACTCATCTATCTATTCTATACATCTTCTTGTAAAGTATCATATATTCTGTCTTGATTTACTCACACTAGCATATGATTAGAAAAGTGACACTTAAGCCCCTGTCATAATTTTTATGCAAGGAGAATTGTCTTGCTAGAATTAGAGTGTATTTATCTTCTGACTATTTGGGGCATGCATTTCTAGAATTTCATTTTCTTGTGCATTACCTTGTTTTGGCATTTGATGTTAACAGCATTAGAGGTTTGCCAGTGAAGACAGCAATGTCTCGATCCATACATGAAGAAATTTGAATTTCTTGTAGGAAATACAGAATCTCTTCGATTCACGCATTTTTATGCTTTGCAGTTTTTCAACAAACATGTACTTCAACGTCATTTCTGTTAATAACTGTGAGGTTATACACTTCTCGCGAATGATTAAGCTGTAACCAGCTATAGCTTGTGCAAAATTGTGAGTGATGTTTGTGTTTATCTCAATGCAAACAGCCTTTTTGACATGGAAAGTAAGGAAACCACTTAACAGGAAAATAAATAGCCCATATCTTCTCTGGAGAGGAGAGAAAGGGAATTGGTGACATGGAAGGGACTATCCCTCCTCTCCGTTCCTGCAATCCTTCTCAAACTGCCTGAAGTTTCATTGATCTTTTAATTTAGAACGAAGTGGATTAGAATTTAGAGCATCTTTAACTCTTCATTTCCTTTTTATCCTGCATTCCATATACCATAAAGCACGGGACTGAATAGTGTCATTCTTCTTCAGCTAGCTATAGTTACGTTGTTGTCTTCCCTCTCGTCAACTATATTTAGTTGGTCATGTGTTATTTAGGGGGCGGATAGTTTTGTTTATCTGTGGTTAACAAAAAACTCATAACTATTTCAGACGAAGTCAAATGACCTTATGCGACAGTCTCAAATATTTATCTATGCAAATGGGAATGACAAGCCACCAACTGCCATTAATCTGGACAAATCACTTGTGAAAGACTTGTTATTCAACCATAGTCCTGCTAAGGTATGTTATGCTGTATGAACTATTTTCTGTAGATAACAAAGTTAATATTACTTTGTTAAACTGCTCTTCTCTAGTAAGTGGTTTGTTTGAAATTGATGTTGTATACACTTACTGTTATTAATAAATCTTATTTTTCAGGACGTCGCATTAGCTTCTGTTTCAATGAGGCCAATTCCATTCTCCCCAGTCCTTGAGAAACTTTCTTTGTCTGAGATCAAGTATGGTTCCATCAGACGGTTTTACATAGAAACAACAGAAGATAATGCTATACCAATTGCTTTACAACAGAACATGATCAGCCAAAATCCACCTGAACGGGTTTTTAATATCAAGGGTGCTGATCACTCACCTTTTTTCTCCAAACCGCAAGCCCTGCACCGAATTTTGGTAGAAATCTCAATGATTTCATCAATATGAAGTTGTTTCCCCATATCATGTAAGAGAATTTTCATAAAATTTTACTGAAAATTCCAAGCATTCAGGTGCTGCCTACACTTAAAACAGCATCACAAGCATGTAGATTAGCCCATCATGAATATGCATAAAATATCCAGCTGATTCGTTCTGTCTATTATTGATGTAAGAAGTATGTTTCTGGAATGCTTCTACTGTGCCTTACGTTTTCCGACAGCTAGCTAATTACAAATTGTGGGAGATTGTTGAAATTGTAAGAGAATTCAGAGCAATAAAATATTTTTGTTCCAGAAGTAGTTCTGTACTTCTGATGGATAGATCAGAAAGCACCAATCGAAAGCTATTCAGAAACTGTTCGACTCACAGGTTTTTATTTTGTACTATGTTATTTGACCAAGTGCAGGCTTGCCAATCCCAGAACCATTCATTATCAGAAAGTAAGGAAGTGAGAGAGAGTATAAAATTACAGCTTCATTTCAAATAGTTTAAACATTGTATCACATGTTATATCGAAGAAACTTGTGTTTCTTATCTCAGTTGTTTGTGTGCGCGTGCTATTTTTCTTCTATATACTGTAACCTCCAAAAAAATGCTTTACAACTAATCTATGTTAAGTTAGTGTGAGAAAGAATACTGTGATCAAACATCTGAAAACAGTTCTTCAGTAAGTGATGGAGCAATCCATTGTATCTGAACATGAGTCATTTCCCACAAGTCATCATCATCTCCAAGAACTAAAATTTCCTTTTGCTTCATTGTGCTAACCATTTTCTTCAGCAACACTGGGATAGTAAGGGGAAGCTTTGACTCACCACATTCTCCTAAATCGGCCTTCATACATGTATCCATTCTTCTCAAGATCCCCATCCAAAAGGCCCTAAAACTAGGACTTTCTGATAATGGTTTCAAGAATTGTAAATAGACATCTGTTAGGACTTCCATCGATAGCTTAAGAGTTCCTTCCATACTTCTTGCCTCCCTTTCTGCATTACCCCTTTTAGAGTATTCCAACATCTTCTCATGCAAATCATCAACCATTGCAAAGAGTATGAGGTTGAAACAGCTAAGGATATTGGCTGATGTGAAGTATAAATCTTCGGCAAGTGAAAAACTTCTCTGTAAAGACATGACCGCATGGTTTCTTATCTCTTCTCTTCTAGCTAAGCTAGTCTTCCTGAATGCTTCCCCTAGTTTAGCAAAATAGGTGACTGTTAAGTTAGATGAGCTAAGAGCTTTTGAACTTTCTTCAAGAGAACAACTGCTTGCACTACTATGTATACTCGTCGAGCTCCCTGGATCGGTATATCCACTTTTGTACCACTGTACTAACAAATTCACAGTATCTGACATCAAATCCATGATCTTCATGTTCTTTTCTAAAGGGCTGTTTTTCAATGCGACAAAGCCAAATGCACAATCTATACAATAAGGGTAGTTCAATCTTGAAATGTGGAAACCATCTGACATTAAATTTATAAGGGCCTCAACTCCTTGCTCATAGGTTTCTGGATGTCGCCCAGTGACGGATAGCAAATGCATGACTGTTTTCCATCCTAGTTGAGATTGGAGATTGGCAGGATATTCTGTAAGGATTGTTGTGACAGATTGTACTAAGACGTCACAACAAGTATCAAGAATTTCCTTTTCCAGCTTCCACATCAAATTTATTGATTTAAAGATGAGTTCCTCTGGACCTTTGTCTGAGTGAAATGAAGACAAGAGCTTCAGACAAATCTTCATAAGGGCGATGATACCCTTTTCTGCAAACGGGATGGGAGAAAATAGGGGAAACTGTGCAACATCGAGTAGATATTCATTGTAATGAGGCCAAAAGACTGGGAGTCTGTGAGTATTGGATGAAGCAATACTAACAATTAAATCCCAACAAAAGCCAACAGTTTCTTCCTCTTCAATTGGGGTGCTGAACTTTTGGCCTTTACCAGCTCCAGCAAATATAAGACAGCGGCCTAGATTCATCAACGATTCCTCGGGTAAACTAGAGCTATTGCTGAAGATGCTCCCTATGCGGCATTGCTGAATAACTTTAAGGTTCTGTTCAAACTCACTTACTCCCAGGTTCAGGGATTCTTCTACACTTTCCATGGACAAAAAATGTGAAAATCGTCCAATTACGCTGGAATTATGGTGTTTGCTGCCAAATTTAAGATCTTGATTAGGAAAAACCACCCCTGATGCACATCTTTCATGTACGCCTGGAGGGTTGGATGATGAGTTTGAAGCATTTTCAGGTTCAACAACAGATTGTGGAAGCAGCTTTAACTTTCTGAGTTTCAGCAAACAGTCCACAATGGTTCTCCAAGCTCCCCTGATGGACATTTTGAAGTCATTTGCAATGGTGAAAACTGCTAGAGTTGCCATTCTTGGCTTCATATCATTGCTGAATGCATACAGCGTTTCTTCAGAAGTTGCATAAGGATTTAGTAATGTAGTAAATTTGCAGAATGAGCAGAGAAGCTCGTCGAGAGTATCCTCAAGGCCATATTGTGTTATTCGAGCAATTGAAAACAAGGCCTCAATACATTCATGAAGGATCTCTTCTTCGTCAGACTGTTCAAAGGTCGTTGCAAGTGTAGCAACAGTGGGACCAGCAATTGACGCAAACATGTCTCGTCCTAGTCGTCGATCAAAATTGCTGAATATGAATGGTTTCATCTTCTTCGATTTATTGATTAGCTGAATCCATCTGCTAGGATTCATTTCCACCGGAGCACCAGATGAACCAAACAATGTGATTGCATTGGATGAAATGGAATGGAAAAGCTCCGAGAGATATTCCCTCGGAAGATCTTGTCCTCCATTTATCGCTCTATTGTTTCTAATAAATTCATCTTCTGTCATTTTCTTCTTTACTTGTGGATTATGCTGATCAGTGTTGAGCATGATAACTGAATAACAAAGGATGAACACTGCATCTTTGCTCACAAATATTTCTGATGATTGCTGATCAAAAAACCTTTCAGCAAATGCTTCAAGGATTCTTTGGATTTTCTGCGACTCTCCAGGCAATCTAAAAGTCTCTAGGTAAGTTCTCAAAGCAGTGTCCAGAACCATTCCCATGAACTCAAATGTTTCCGTAAATTCTTTAAGGACTTGGAGGTAGAAGTCATCAGGATCACCAAGAAAATCACCAATTGCAGTCTTGTTTAGACCTGGTGTATACCGAAAAAACATGGCATAGGCTTTCGGATCAGGAGGATCCGGGATCAACAGGGAAAATTTTAAGTACTCCAGTCCCTTCTTTTCATCTCTACTGAAGTGATTCCCGGCTATTAGTATCTTTCTTTTCTGTGCCATTCTCACTCTAACAGAGTCAATCCATTTCTCTATGTCGTCTTCATCTTCTTTCGACTTCTCCTCCCAGAATTGTCTGTACTCTGATATCTCAACTGGATACGGTCCAGAAGGTGTTGAATCATCGTCCTTGTCAACGTTATCAGCTATGTTATGAATAATCACTGCTAGTCCTTCAAAGGCTTGAACTTGTAAACTTGTCACAGAGCCACCAATAGGAAATGCATGCCTGCAAAGAGACTTTCCAATCTCCTCGAAAACATTTCTGAACATGGGGTTACAATCATAATTTACATACACTTCAACTATGAAACTTGGTTGTCTGCAAAAATTGATAATTCCTTCAATTGCTACTTCTTGTAGTTGAAGCGAATTCGCTAAGCTTGCTATTTTAAGCAACACAAACGAGAAAAAAGCTTCCAATTGAAGACGAACTGACCTGAATATGATCATGAAGACAAAATGTAATCAATTTTGGAATTCAACCTGGACTAGCTGACACTTATTAAACAAGCTTGACCTCTGAACTACTAACTAACCTGCGAAGAAAGTGATAAATATTTAACACAATGCTGCAAATCATGGAGGATACAAGTGGATTCGAAGACGTTCCATAATGAACCAAATGATGGAAAAGGTCATCTTGAATCATCCTCAAAAGCTTTGGATGTTTACCTATGCTATCACCACTTAATTCTATAGCAGAATTGATCAGAACCAAGGCGAAAAGCTGAACACTTTCATCAGCAGTTTGACATGTGGTTCCATCAGTCTCCATGACTTCAATTACGTTGAGCAACGAGCACAAGAAATGAAAAATATCCACAGCAGAACGAATCCCATACCCCGAATCCAAGTTTCCATCCTCAGTATCTGACTCTGAATCTTCCCAATCCTTCACCTCTATTTCAGGAAAACGCTGATATATGACATGTATGAGCTCATGCATTGTATATCTAGCACTACGCTGAAGCAAATCACTCCGGTTAGCTGACTGTTGAACCACTTGAAAGCACGTATTCACAACGGTGCAAACAGATTGATCCGTGAGCAAAACAGAAGAAGGATGTCCCATAATAGCTGTCAACGCCTGCAAAATTTTCATCATAACAGCATCTTCAGAGACAGGATCAGTTTTCTCCAAACGACAACCGGTAACAGCAGTGACAGCTGAATTAATAGCTTCTCTTGCTCCTAGCGTTTTGTGATTAAAAATTTCAAGCTTGAGGATCTTAAGGATAGATGATAAAGCCACCCCTGTAGCTGCAGAAGGAACATCATCACTTTGTACAACGTCAAGAAAAGGCGAAAGGTATATCATTGGATCTATTGTTAGCCATTCTTGTTGTGGATTAAAGATGAGTGATCTTAGTGATTTCAATGAATGTGATATTTGAGAATCATAGTTTTCTTCAGGGGGGTGATAGAAATGCAAACTTCCTTCAGGGGAACGACGAATCACGGCTAAAACAGCTCCTACCTCTGTGTTCAATGTACAAGATATCCCAAGTTCCTTTCTTTTGATCTTTGTCATGTATTCATGACTGTTTTCATCTCCTTCTGTAGCACCCATCAATCAAAATTTGAAGGGAAAAAATAAATTTGCATACTAAAATGTTAGGTTATTTTGGTGAGATTTTGTTTAGTTATTGAGAGGTAAGAAATCAATGATTTGACTAATTCTTCTCCTACTATTGCTTCTCTTCCTTTAATTGTGGATCAAACTTATTAATTTGAAAGGAAGAAAACATGACTTGAGTAGAGTAAACACACGAATGCATGACACTAGTATACGTGCAATATGCAAAAATATTTTTAAAAATTATTATCTTATTTGTTTGATTATATTATTAATTAAAATTTTTAATTCATTTGACCCTTTATTTGTTTGTTTAATAGAAAGCCATCAGGGAAAATTTTTACTCAATTTATTATAAGGTACTTGTTATGTATGGTATCATCCACAACAAACTTTTTCACGTTATAATTTTAAAAATATTCATTTCATATTTGGGCGATATTTATGCACATCTCCAGAAATTTTACTTGTTGAGTTACATCTGTTACGAGAGACAACTGAATGCTATTTATAAAATTAAATAAAATAAGATTTATAAAGTTAAATCAAGCATGAAACAATAATTTAAATCTATATTATATGCTGCTGCTGCTTTTTTTGGTAATAACTGTGAATGTATTAGTATCAGAAATCAACGTGTCACAACTTAAGGAGCACCTAATTCCATGACCACCTACCAGGTAGGCTGCCATGAGAATCAAGTCTCAACCAAAGAAAAGAAACATGAAAACATGAAACTATTAATTCTGCAACCTATACATGAACTCTCTATTGCTATGTGCTCTCTTTGAGGTAGAAAATATATCTAATCTAGTTCTGATATCCTTTCTTATCTGTGCTAGTGCTTCAGCCGGTTTTACATGGATTCCTTAGTGTTTCCAATTCCTTGCCCTCCAGGTGTGGTAGTACAATGCTTTCCATATTGCTATCAACATAGCCTTCTTAAATTGGTTACATCTCTTCCTTTTGATAGTCAGCAACACTCTTTCCAATTCCCCAAAGTGCATTGTGATACCTGTCCATGCTTCAATCCCTTCTATGGCTTCTTTGATCCAGTCACAATGGCAAAAATAAATGGGAAGCTGTTTCTTGTAATTGTTTATCACATAAGCAACAAGTATCATCATCAATTGATATATTCATCTTAAGCAATCTGTCCTTAGTCAGGAGCTTTGTTTGTACGGCAAGCCATACCAGAACCCTGTGCTTTGGCTGGACCACCGCATTCTATACGAGTTCAGCAATAAGGAATCGTCTCTGCTCACCATCTGTTCTATGTAACTTCTTGCAATAGAATAGTTCCCTTTGAGAGTGAGTTTATACCTGTCATTAATATACCAATTCTTCATGCTATCCTTTAAAGAATGAATTTTCCTCCAATAGCAACTACCTTTTGGAGAGGCTTTATGTTCCATATGTCTTCGTGGTCCTTCATATACAGTTCATGAACCCAAGTTTACCAACACATGCTATGTTCCATGCCCTGCAATTCTCGATGTTCAAACCATTTCTTGTTTTTGGATGACAAACTGCTTCCCAAGATACCAACGAGATTTTATTCTTATCAGTCGTAGCACCCCATAAATACTCTCTGCATTTCTTGTCCACTTCTTTCAGGATGCTTTGAGGCAGAATAAAAATAGCCCTCCCCCCCCCTAAAAAAATGATAGATTCTAAAGAATACTGCATTAATTACTTGAATTCTACCAGCATAGGAGAGTTGCTTGGAATATGTCTTGGTGATCCTAGAAGTGATCTTGTCCACTAGTTGCTGACACTCTAGTTTGCTCTATTTTTTTGAAGCCAATGGCAATCCTAAATATCTTATAGGAAAGCTACAAATTGTAAACCCTGTTCTCTCTAGTAATTGTATCCTGATTTCATCATTCACCCCTGCCAGGAATATACTGGACTTGTCCATATTTGCTTCTAGCCCTGTAACCTCGTAAAGTGTTTCAAAGCTTCCATCACTCTGTCCACTGAGCTTATTGTACCTTTACAGAACACCATCAGATCATCGACAAATATCAAATGAATTAACCCAGTAGCCTTGCACATAGGATGGTACTTGAAATCTGGTAAGCAACTCATGACCTTCATAGTTTTAGACAAGTATTCCATGGCTAAGACAAACAGGAGGGGTAAGACAGGGTCCCCTTGCCGTAGTCTTCTTCTTACTTCAAAAAAACCATGATTGTCGCCATTTACCAGTACAGAAAATTTAGTTGAGGTTACACATGTCATAACTAGTTCAGTAAATTTCCCAGGGAATCCAAATCCAAACATCACCTTCTCTATAAAGTCATATTCAACCATATCATAGGCTTTTTTGAGATCCATCTTCATTAGACACCTTGTAGAAGTCTTCTGTGCATAATGTATTAAAAGATCATGACAAATCAAGACATTGTGTAGCATGGATCTACCTTGAACAAAAGCAACTTGATTTTCACCAACCAAGTAGGTAACAACCATTTTTAATCGTGTACAAATCATTTTAGAAACACATTTATAGATGACATTATAACAAGAGATTGGTCTGTATTGGCTAGCATGTTCTGGTCTTTCTACCTTTGGATTTAAGGCAATAGTGGTAGAATTGATTTGCTTTAAAAGCTTCCTATTCTGAAAAAATTCTAGTACAACGTTAGTGATATCTGTTCCAACAATATTCCAAGCAGCTTTAAAAAATCCACTTCCATATCCATCAGGTCCTGGGTCTTGTTACTATCTATACTAAATATAGCATGTTTAACATCCTTACCAGTGAATGGT
Source organism: Solanum clarkiae (assembly GCA_011800125.2). NCBI lineage: Eukaryota > Viridiplantae > Streptophyta > Magnoliopsida > Solanales > Solanaceae > Solanum > Solanum clarkiae. The sequence goes on along the minus strand of JAABOM020000075.1, from coordinate 8,115,319 downwards.
TTTATCAATTCAACCTGTTGATCTATTGTGGGAGTGCACCATTCTGGATAATGCTGCTATTGATCTACCTTTTGCTATAATTACTCCTTCCTAGTAAGTTCGCTATCACGACCCAAGCCTAGAGCCTAGATGTGACACGGTGCAAGGGGAACCCGAAGGGACCCCAAGCAAGCCTCTTTGAACATCATTACACATCCTTGGTCGCAGAAGCAATAAAACAAATATCAAGAGATAATAAAGTGGGACAACCGGGGCTAAGGGAAAACACTTTCATATCATAAACATCAAGAACAATAAAGTTAAGGATCTTAGCATAGATACATAACATGTCTGACAAACACCTCTAATACATAGATAAGAGAAGGGGCCAAGACAAAGCAATCGAGCTCACCCTCATAGTCAAAATAGAACATAAGGAAGAATGTCTCAACACATAATAAAAGCAACATAGCCTAAGGTCCCCGAAGTGGAGGACTCACCAACTAGCTTGAGTAGTATCGAACTAGCCACATGGAGGAGGAAGATGATCAACTTGGGCACCGGTTCCTACATGGTGATATAATATAGGCAAAAGTATGCGTTAGTACGTTTGAATGTACTAAGCATATAGGATGCAATGCAACAAGAACTAGGCATCATAGTCAAAATGTGTAACAATAGACAATAGACATAATATAACAATTTTGTATGTATGATCAATGTATCAGTAATACATGCTTAAGTAACTCATACGTATATAGGATATCATATGTGTAGAAGAGACCAAACTAGATTTTCAAGGTAGAAACCCCTTGGTTGGTTGATGATGTTTTTACCCTATCATCCCGGTGGTGTGGTACAAACCCCTTACATGATTGATGATAATCACAACTTATCATATGGTGGCGAAGTACAAACCCCTCACATGGTTGATGAGTACAAACCCCCACCTCGGTTGATGAGTACAAACTCCTATCTCAGTTACCTGGGCTCTTGTCGCCCCTGATCGGGCATGGTCTAATGAATAATTTATATAGAGTATATCATATACATAAGCTCATTTCATCAACATATAGTCAATCATATCATATTTCATTCTTTAGACGTTTAACTCCTCAAGAAACCACATCCAGACATTTTATCGAACACTTAGAGGGTGTGTAATGTTAGTATAAAACCATGAAATATAGAGATGAAATCATGCAAGAAAATCCATTGTAAAAGCGTCAATAAACTCCTTGCAACACCCTCAAGCAACATACATCAAAACTCCTCCTCAAATATTACAATATATCAAAGATTTATAGCTCAAAATATAACAAAACAGTTACAATTTCACATGGCTTTAACATAATGTGCAGTGAATTTCATAATGAGCAAGACCCATTTGCAAATCAACTTTAAATCATGCAATTTGAGTAAAAGGAGACTTGAGTATCATGGGTGAAAGGAACCCATGAAAGAACCACATACCTTAGCTTGGAGATAAACTTAGTGAAGATTGGAGATGGAGACTTGAAGCTTGAAGAAGAACCTTGAAGGAAAATCTTAGTTTCGAATGAGGGTTTGAGACTTGAATTTGGGAGTGAAAATATCACTAAGTGTTTGAGTGAGTATAGCCGAATGTTTAGGATGATATGAGGATAAAATATGGCTAAGTGTAGATAAAAGTACATTTGGGAACACTTAGGCCCAAGACCCAAAAGCCTTGGACCGAGATAGAAATCACTGACAACGAAATACATAAGTTCGCGTCTGGTACGCGACACAGACCTATTGCAGAGGCCAAATTAACACATGTCCGTGATAGCTGTGTGTCACAGCACTGTCGCGGATTGATTCTGGATAAGAAAATTTACGAAAAATGAAATTGCTAATCGTTTACTCTTAAATCCTAGTTAGAACCCTTCTCCCAATTTTGATCCCCTGAACAAGAATATAAAGTCAAATTTTTGATATCGCGCATGGATTTTGAGATATATGGAATTCAAAATTCTAGGCATTCCGAGGCACATTTTCGGGTACTTTTTGTGGTCATTTCAATCTCCCCCTTGGGAACATTCGTCCCTGAATGTAAAAGAAACATACTAGACAAGAGTGATCATAAAAAAATCAGCCCCAAAAAGAATGCAACATTACATCTAAAACATCATTCTCAAAATCTCACATAAGTATAAAATCATCATAAACTTGCCAACTTAAATATGAATGCATATGAATGACATAAGGGCTGAAATACAAACTTGAAGTCACATAGGGGACTTAGAATTAGTACCTTAAGGTTGAGTTAAGTGGAAAAATAAGGATACCACTTTTGCATGTCTGCTTCGGCCTCATAAGTAGCACTTTCAATTTGTTGGTTCCTCCCAAAGATCTTAACGGATGCCACCTCCTTGTTCCTCAATCTCTTCACTTGCCTATCCAAAATCTAAACCGGTGTCTCCTCATAAGTCAAGTTATCCTCAACAAAATCCACCACATCAAGAGACATAATAGCATTAGGATCATCAATACATCTCAACATAGAGACATGGAACACCAGATGAACCAAATTCATTTTACTAGGCAACTTCAACTTATAAGATAACTTGCCAATCCTCCTAAGCACCCTATGAGGACCAACATATCTTGGACTTAACTTCCCTTTTTTACCAAAATGGACCACACCTTTCATTGGAGAGACTTTCAAATAGACCCAATCATCCACTTTGAATTCAAGGTCTCTTCTTCTCACATTGGCATAAGATTTTTGATGACTTTGGGCTGTGTTCAACCTCTCACTAATCATCCTAACCTTCTCAAGAGCCTCCATAACTATATCCGGTCCTAATAAAGCCACCTCTCCAAGCTCAAACCAACCAACCGGTGATGTAAAATGTCTCCCATAAAGAGCTTCAAAAGGAGCCATACCGATGCTAGAGTGATAGCTATTGTTGTATGCAAATCAAAGGAAGATGGTCATCCCAACTACCCTTAAGCTCCAAGACACAAGTCCTAAGTATATATTCAAGTGTTTGAATGGTTATTTCGGCTTGGCCATCCGTTTGGGGGTAAAAAGCCGTACTAAGGTGAACTTTTTTACCAAGACTCCTTTGGAAAGATCTCCAGAAGTGTGAAGTGAATTGTTAACCACGATCCGATATGATGGACAAAAGAACCCATGTAACCCCCCTAACTCATGAATGTACAACCTTGCATACTCTTCAGCCCCATATATGGTCTTAACCGGTAAAAAGTGAGCCGATTTCATCATCCTACCAACCACCACCCAAATAGAATTAAAACCCTTTCTAGTCTTGGGCAACCCACATAAAATCCATATTAATCACCTCCCACTCGCAAGTGAGAGTCTCTGCATCTTGGGTTAGGCCACCCCACCTTTGATGTTTGGCTTTGACTTGTTGACGACTATGGCAACCGGAAATGAATTTGGAAATGTCCCTCTTCATGCGTCCCCACCAATACACGTCCCTCAAGTATCTATAAATTTTGGTGGAACTGGGGTGGATGGAATAAGAAGAATTATGGGCCTAATTAAGGATCTTCTCCCTCAAACCATCAACACAAAGCACACACAACCTACCTTGGTACCTAAGGGCCCCATCTCCCCCTTAGGAGAAAACTTCTACTTTTCCCTCTTTCACCAATGCCTTTAATTCAAGCAAGGAGGAGTCGACATCTTGTTTTGCTATTACGTCTTCAACCAATGAAGACTTAGACGCATCAATAACCACAACACTATCATCACCAACCTCTTCCAACCTAACCCCCAATCTAGCCAATTGGTGCACCTCCCTAGCCATCTCCTTATCACCACTATCAACATGGGCTAGGCTACCCATAGACACCCTACTCAAAGCATCCGCCACCACATTTGCCTTACCCAGATGATAGTGCACACTCATATCATAGTCTTTAAGAAGTTCTAACCATCTCTTTTGCCTCAAGTTGAGATCCTTTTGAGTCAAGAAATATTGGAGACTCTTATGATCGGTGAACACATCTACATGCACCCTGTACAAGTAGTGACGCCAAATCTTTTAATGCAAACACAATGATGGCTAACTCTATATCATGGATAGGGTAGTCCCTTTCATGTACCTTGAGTTTTCTAGAAGCATAAGCTATACCTTACAATTTTGCATCAACACACAACCTAAACCAACCAACCTGGGCAGTATCACAATACACCATAAATCCCTCAAGCCCATCTGGTAGTGATAATAAAGGAGTGGACACAAGCTTGTCTTTTAATGTTTGGAATCTTCTCTCACATTCATCGGTCCACACAAACTTAACCTTCTTTTGGATCAATTTTGTCATAGGGGAATCAATGGAAGAGAACCCATTCACAAACCTTCTATAATAACCCACTAATCCCAAGAAGCTCCTAATATCCGACGGGGTCAATGGTCTAGGCTAATTTCTAATCACATCGATTTTCTTAGGATCACTTTTATACCATCCCCTGACACCACATGACCCAAGAATGCAACCTCCTTCAACCAAAATTCACACTTGTCATACTTGGCATACAATTTCTCCTCCCTCAATCTTTGCAACACAACCCTCAAATGCCCCATATGTTCCTCCCTACTATGTGAATAGATCAAAATGTCATTAAAACATATAGGAATCATTGTAAGGTTTGAAGACCCTACTCATAGGTCTATGAAGATGGACAGTGCATTAGTCACCCCAAACGACATCACAATAAACTCATAATTCCCATATCTAGTCCGGAAGGCCATCTTGGGAATATCACACTCCCTCACCCTCACTTGATTATACCCGGACCCAAGATCAATCTTAGAGAAGAAGCTAGCCCCTTGCAATTGGTCAAACAAGTCATCAATCCTTGGAAGAGGATACCTATTCTTGATGGTGACCCTATTGAGTTGTCGGTAGTCAATGCACATTCTAGGTGACCCATCCTTCTTTCTCACAAATAATACCAGGGCACTCCAAGGTGATTGACTAGGTCTAATAAATTCCTTCTCCAACAATTCTTTCAATTGTTCCTTTAGCTCCTTCAACTCCACCGGGGCCATACGGTAAAGGGGAATGGAGATAGGTTGAGTATCGGGGAGGAAGTCTATACAAAAATCTATTTCCGTTTTGGGAAGAACACCGGAAGGTCATTTGGGAAGACATCAAGGAATTCATTTACAATCGGAACTAACTCTATGGAAGGGGATTTAGACTTCACATCTCTAACCCTCACAAGATAATAAAGACACCCCTTAGAGATCAACTTACGGGATTTAATGCATGAAATAAATCTACTTTTGACCACCACATCTTGATTTTCCCACTCAAGGCCAAATTCATTAGGGAATTGAAACTTGACCCTACGGGTTCTACAATCAATAGAAGCATAGTAGGCATGCAACAAATCCATCCCAAGAATGACATCAAAATCTATCATATCTAATTCAATAAGATCACAAGGCATCAACTTATGCAAAATACAAATAGGACAACTCCTATAAACTTTTCTAGCAACAATAGAGGCACCAATAGGAGTAGACACTTCATATGGCTCATGCAATAACTTGGGGTCAATATGAAACTTTTTAGCAACAAAAGGGGTAACAAAGGAAAGATTGACACCCAGATCAATCAAAGTATATACATCAAAGTCAAAGATTTTCAACATACCGGTAACAACATCGGGAACATCACCAACCCCTTGTCTCCTATGTAGAGCATAAAACTGATTGTTCCTGAGGGCACCACCTTGAGGACCACCTCTACCCAATAGAACAACATTTGCACCTCGGCCTTTGCCATAGTTTCTTGGACAATCCACCTTCTTGTGACCAAGTTCCCTACATTCATAGCATGTATTAGAGCCTCTCAAACAGGGGCCTCCATGGCTCCTTCCATATTTAGGGCATATATCAATAGGAGCCACCCCACCAACACCTTGACGCCTATGGAAATCATTGGCTAACCCCCTATTAGTAGCATGAGAAGGCCCTTGGCCTTAACAAAATTTAGAACCCTTTTGGAATTTACCCTTAAATCAGGCCCTCTTGGGCTTATGCCCCCTTCTCTTCCTTAATTCTCCTCCTCCATTTGCTCGGCATAGGCCATCAATCGAGATAAGTGCATGTCACTATTAGCATGGCAGACCGACATTCTTCAATCACCAAGTTGGAGACCCCCATCACGACCTTATTCATCCTAGATCTATGATCGACCATCAAATGAGGAGCATACATTGAAAGTTGATTAAACTTGAGGGCATACTCCCTCATACTTATAACATCTTGTTTCAAGTTCATAAACTCCACCAACTTAGCTTCCTTAAGCTCAAGAGGGAAAATATAATTAAGGAAAACCAATTTGAACTCCTCCCAAAGCACCACGTTACCAATTTCCTTCTCACCTTTTCATCGATCATACCATATTTAGGCTACCCCCTTTGAGTTGATACACCACCAACTCCACCTTTTCATTCGACCCAATACCCATGATATTCAAGATATTGTAGACCTCATCAACGAACTCTTGTCGATCTTCATCCACCTTTGGCCCATAGAACACCAGAGGATTCATCCTCATGAAGTGTCTTACCTTCGCTCCTGGGTAGTATCATGAGGGGCTTGGGCCCCTTGATTGACTTGGTTGGCCACCACTTAGGCTAGCATAGTGAGAGCATCCCGTAGCTCACTATTGGTAGGTTGCTCCTTCAGAGTTTGGGCCCTTCTTTCTCTAGTGTTTGACATGATCTAGCATAGCACAAAACAATTCTTAGAGAAAAACTTACCAAAGTTCTATAGCATGACTTATAATATGAAGGAAAATATTTCCTAAAATGTCTCATAGCCTCCTACTCATAATCATGGCGTGCTTCACAACCATGAATAGGACTCTAATCGACGCGGTGTATTGGACTCCGAGGATCTATCACCCTATTGCTCTGATATCAAGTTTGTCACGACCCAAGCGTAGGCCTAGATGTGACACGACGCAAGGGAAACCCGAAAGAACCCCAAGCAAGCCTCTTAGAATATCATTACATATCTTTGGTCGCGAAAGCAATAAAACAAGCATCAAGAGATAATAAAGTGGGACAACCGGGGCTTAGGGAAAGCACTTTCATATCATAGACATCAAGAACAATAGAGTCAAGGCTCTTAGCATAGATACATAATATGTCCAAAAAATACCTATACTACATAGATAAGAGTGAGGGACAAGACAAAGCAACTGGGCTCACCCTCATAGTCAAAATAGAACATAAGGAAGAATGTCTCAATACAAAATATGAGTAACATAGACTAAAGTCCCCGAAGTGGAAGACTCACCAACTAGCTTGAGTAGTAGCGAACTAGCCACGTGGAGGAGGAGGATGATCAATTTGGGCACCGATTCCTACGTGGTGATATCATGTAGGCAAGAGTATGCGTTAGTACATTTGAATGTACTAAGTATGTAGGATGCGATCCAACAAGAATTAGACATCATAGTCAAAATGCGTAACAATAGGCAATAAGCATAATATAACAATTTGGTATGTATGATCAATGCATAAGTAAAATATGCTTAAGTAACTCATTCTCATATCGGATATCATATGTGTAGAAGAGACCAAGCTAGATTTCAAGGTAGAAACCCCTTGGTTAGTTGATGATGGTTTTACCCCATCATCCCGGTAGTGTGGTACAAACCCCTCATATGATTGATGATAATCATACCTTATCACTATGGTGGGGAAGTACAAACCCCTCATATAGTTGATGAGTACAAATCCCCACCTCTATTGATGAGTACAAACCTCCACCTCGGTGAACTGAGCTCTTGTTCCCCCTGATCGGGCCTGATCTAATGTAACACTTTATATTGAGTATATCATATACATAAGATCATTTTATCAATATATAGTCAATCATATCATATCTCATGCTTTGGACCTTTAACTCCTCAAAAAATCACATCCGGATATTTTATCAAATACTTAAAGAGTGTATAATACTAGTACAAAATCATGAAATATATAGATGAAATCATGCAAGAAAATCCATTATAAAACCATCAATCAATACCTTGCAACACTCGCAAGC
>JAABOM020000075.1:8079364-8098024 GCA_011800125.2 Solanum clarkiae | reverse complement strand
ATGTACCTTATATTCCTTTTGCTTGATTCCAAATTCTTGGAGATAACGCTTTAACCACAACATCTCTTTTTCAGCTTCTGTGGCAGCAATGTATTCTGCTTCGGTTGTGGATAAAACAACATACTTCTATAGTCTTGGCTGCCATGAAACAGCTCCCCCTGTAAAAGTGAAAATGAATCCTGAAGTAGATTTCCTACTATCAAGATCTCCGGCCATATCTGTATCTGTATAGCCTTCCAAGATTGGATCAAATCCCCCGTAGCAAAGACATAATTTTATTGTACCTTTAAGGTACCTGAGAATCCACTTTACTGCCTCCCAATGCTCTTTCCCGGGGTTAGAGAGAAAATGACTCACCCTTCCCACTGCGTGAGCACTATCTGGCCTCATACACACCATTTGATCTGCTAATTCATCTTATACCGCCATTATTGTCTAACGGTACACGCTACCTGTACCATCACATGACAGGAAGACTTTCGATACAAGACACCTTTGCAGATTTTTGGTCCTAATGCCGCACCAGTGACTCTGCACACGTCGGTCCATCTGTTCAAGCTCCAAGTTCATACTTGCGACCATTCCAAGTATAACTCTAATTGAAGTCATCTTGACTACTGGTGAAAATATCTCGTCAAAGTCAATCCCTTTCTTCTGTTGGAATCCTTTGACTACAAGCCGCGCTTTGTATTTCACCACTTTTCCGCTGCCATCCTTTTTCAGCTTGAACACCCATTTATTTTTCAGTGCCTTCTTCCCTCGTGGAAGTTCTATGATCTCATAAGTCTGATTTTTCTGCAGAGACTCCATTTCATCCTGCATTGTACCTTACAATAGCTTAATCCACTGAAACGAGGTTGGGTCTTAAAAATGGAGCTCACCATTACGTCTGGAACAGTCAAAAATGTGGAATTGACATTTTGGGGCCAAAAGTCCACTATTGGGGTAGAACAATAACTCTGAAAAACTTTTGAGACCAAACTGCAATTTTAGAAAGATCAGGGGTCAATTTGAAATATTCTAAAAGTTGAGGGACCAAACTAAAATTTCAGCAAACTTGAGGGGTCACTTTGTAATTTTTGAAATTACTGCAGATTCCGGCAATGAACAGTGTTTCCGGTCGTCTTCTCTGGTGGAACTCTGGTTAACAGTATCGTCTTCTTCGGCATAACTCCGGTGAACAGTGTTGTCTTCTCCGGCGAAACTCCGGCAGAGTTGACCAAACTTTGACCGCGATTTTCGGGCTCTTTTAAGCTCCAATTAGGTCTCCGTTTGGTGCGTTGGATTCAGCTCAACGAGACGAATCCAATGGTGCAATCAGAATTGGATTTTGAATAAAATTAAAAAAAAATCCAAAATTCGACCCGTCACCGAAAAACTCGACCAACGCTTCTAACTTGGCTCTGATACCACTTATTGAAGCCAAAGGATCAATGAGCGTTGGTAAACACAAATTTGAGAGAAAAATTTCTTCTACTACTCACAAAAATAGAATACAAAACAACTCTCAGACTCACACAATACACTCTTGTCTTGGTGTTCTTGGTGGTATCACATATTACACTCTTCTTGGTGTTCTTGGTGATATCACATTACACTCTTCTTGTTATTCTTGGTGATATCACACATTACACTCTTCTAGGTGTTCTTGGTGATATCACACATTACACTCTTCTTGGTGTTCTTGGTGATGCTTTACAAATGAGGATTGCACCTCTATTTATAGTAAATTTACAGGTGTGAATTCTTCAAAGTTGGTGGCCAACTTTGAAGAAAAACTGCACAGCCTTCATTTGAAACAGTTATTCAAATGGGTTGTGAAGCAATTGTTGAATTCAACAATGGCAGGCTTCTAGAATGGTGGCTGTTTCCATGGTGGCTGGATTCTTCAGTAAGAAGGATCCAACAGTTATCGACTTAAAGCCTGAAACTCCTCACAACCAGCAGATTGCAAATTGCTGCAAGGGAGGAGTTGTCAGCTCATGGGGCCAGGATTCTGCAACTGCCATTAGTTCATTCCAACTCACTGTTGGTTCTGCTGGAACAAACAACAGAACAGTAAGAGTACCTCGGAACTTCACCTTAAAGGCACCAGGACCTGGATATGCTTGTGGACCTGCTAAAATTGTTAAACCAACTAAATTTGTTACTCCGGATGGGAGACGAGTGACACAGGCTATGATTAAGTTAATTGGTTCAACTACATGCGTTATTTAGTACACTTATGGTCGATTTTCATGTCAACTTAAATGCGTCGAGTTATCACTTTGTTCGTCAAGTAAATCAGATTATACGAGAACTGCATTTATCATGCTGGTGTTTTTGCATGCAGCATTTTATTAAGTTTCCCAAATCTGTTGGCAATTTATGAACTTTAATATCATGCTCATCATGACTTTTCCGGGGTGAAATGACAATTGGATTCATGTGACAAAAGAAAGATTTCCGCAGTTTCACAAAGGCTAACTTCCAATACTTCGTATTGCTAATGACAGTGACTTGGAATGTCACATGCACATATTCACACTTCCTGGATCAGAAAAATTCTACATGTTGCGTCTCCGTATCATTGTTGTACAACGACACGATTGTACATTGGCCTACATGTGCTTGTGGCTGCAAGAATGATGGCACTAAGCCAGGGAGTTGTGTGGAGTATGTCCAAGTGCTAGAATATACTTTCTTCAATTTCTTAAGTCCACACCTTAATTGTTCGAATTCTTTTGTGATTTACTATCAAGGTACTTCCATTTTGTTTTCTTGCAGGCCAGAAAAGCCGCACATAGCTTCTATTGTTTCGGATCATGGGAAAAGCAACTTTACTCCTTTGGTCCAGTGCACAGATCGTATGTGCCCAGTTGGAATTCATTGGCATGTTAAGCTCAACTATAAGGATTATTCGAGGGTTAAGATCACTATAACAAACTTCAATTACCATATGAATTGCACACAGTGGAACTTAGTTGTCCAACATCCCAACCTTGAGAACATCACTCAGCTTTTTGACATCAATTACAAGTCAATAACTCCTTATGAAGAGATAGGTAAGTTCTCTGTCTTATTATAAAATGTGTATATTGTTTCATTTGTGTTACCTAAAAAAACAGCTATTTCTTAGATATTAGATAGATTTTCCAACAGCTGTATGTATTCCGTACTTCAATCTCGAATTAGTGTTATCAATGGCTAACTTCAGGTTCACTTAAGCCATGAAGCACTTCGCGTTGCTTTGCCAACATGCATTGTCCCAAAGCAATTACACTATTAGCAATAAATATATGTTAATTATAGATTGTTAAAGTCCTTTGTCAATATAATTGACATCTACGCTTCAGATTATTATTCGTAAATTATAAAGCCTACGTCTTACTTACGTTTTACCCTAGCGTCCCAACAACACCTCCGCACTTTTGTTATGCTTTTTGCCTTTGATAACACTATCTGGAACTTCAGTCCATTCTTTTTGGTTGGATATATAACTCTATCGAAGATATTACTACCTATGTTTCATATATATGAATAATCTTCTGGACCTCTGCACAGATTATACAGCAACGTTATGGGGTGTTAAATCCTCCAATGATCTGCTCATGCAACCTGGTCCTTCTGGAAATGTCCATTTTGAACTTTTACTCCGAAAAGATACATCAAATTTCACTTCAGATAAGGGAGGGGCTTTCCCTCGACGAGTTTATTTCAATGGTGATAACTGTATGATGCCACCTCCTGAGGCATATCCATATTTGTCAAACAATGTTTCTGTCATGCCACCTCCTGCTGCAGATCCACATTTGCCGAATGCTGTCTCCCAACGGAAGGTCTCTTCTCTTAAATTGGTAGTGACACTTATGTTCTCTATGTCATTCTTTTTTGCTTACACATAAAAGTTTTATCACTTGGAATTGGTCAGTGCCTATCAGTTGATTTCCCCTAGCTGTTGTATCACATGTTTTTTCTTACATGCTAAAATCATATTATTTTGTATATTTCTCAAGTTCATTTTGTTGCTAGAGCTGTTTGAAAATAAAGATCATTAAAAGACTAGATAGAACTTCAAATTCTTGATTCTTAAATATTCCTGTTTTCTTCACTACAGCTAGTATCCCCTTCATAACTTGTAACAACGTTCTTTGGAGTTGAATGCTACTTGAGCCATTTCTTTTTTGTTCTATATGGTGCTGTAATCATATCAAATTTATTAAATATAAATATTATAAAACAATTTAGATTATATTAAATTTAAAATATATTAGTCCAAATATATATTGGGTATTATTATAATTGGGTTAATTATTTAAATCCAATAAAATATGAATTTAATTAAAATCCCAAAATTCATCTATGTGGGCTACAAAATAATGACCCGCTTTACTAGGCCAAATATTATCTCATCCTAGAGGCCCACTTGATGCCGCATGTCGGATGATATGTCATGCCAAGTCAAACAAAGAAGTCAATAGGATCATGCCATGTGTCAAAATGACATTGCACTCTTATCTCAATAAAAGCCCAATAAAAATGTGCCACATGTACAAGTGACGTATTTGAACCAACCAAATATCGCTATACCTATCCTGTCACTTGTCCTTTGCCATGTCACTTAAATCTGATTGACTGTAAGAAAGCCTGATTCCATCATAACTCCTCTATTATACAACTATATATAGGAGTCCTCATAATTCAGAATTGACAAACAAGAATTCTAACAAGAAGCCAGAGAGAGCTCGTGGATCAAACGCCACAGATTTCTCTACAAGAAACAAGTTCAAGAATTTAATGTAATCAAGCATTCAAGTTCAAGAACGCATCAAGATCAAAACCACCGTGTTCAAGAACTAGCCCAAAGACCCTTGAAGTCAAGTACAAGTCAAGATCAAGTTCAAAAATAAGTCTATATCAAGTTCAAGTTCATCAAATTCATAAATAAAGATCAAGACCACTGAATTCAAGATCAAGCTCAAAAGCCCTTGAATTCAAGTACAAGTCAAAATCAAATAGTGTCACGACCCAGACCTAGGTTCTAGGAGTGACATGGCGAATGGGAACCCAAGAGTCCCCAAACAAGCCTTAAATTATCCATATTCACATCATTGGTTCGAAAGCTAAACAAATATTAAATACATAGTTCTAAGGGACAGAAAAGTAGGACTCACTCTATGGGGATGCCATAGGGATAATGGATTAACATGGAATCACATAGCACATAGAATATAAGAACTAAGGGGCGGGTAAGTATGACTCACTCTATGGGGGCAATACGAGACTTAGGATTTCCATATTTCCATATCAAAATATACATACATATCATAATTCTCATGATCAATCCATAATAGCCATATCCAATAGATAACCATAATGATAGACTCCAAATATAACACATAACATATAAATCCAATAAGAGTCTACATGATGTCTAACAATGCCTCTAGTCATAGAATGGGACGGGGGCCAAGACATGTCCCGAGCTCACCCTCAAAGTAAATAACAAAACAGAAAAAACATAAGGTAGATAGATGGTGGCTTGTCCTTGGAAGATAGGACTCACCAAAATATTTCTCAAATTCGATATAGCCATCATACGGTGGATGAAGGTAGTCTTCGGTCCCTACATGATTAGATAATGTAGGCAAAAGTATGCGTTGGTACGTTTAAATATACTAGTATGCGGGAATGCAACATGAAAGAAATATGATGTTAACCTGCACGATACGTCTCATGAAAATCATAGAGTAGCCATAACCCACATATACTAGCACTCAATAAGTCACTCCTTACCTGAATTGTGTAAAGAGAGGGTTATATCCATCCTCATTGATACACACTTAGCTCATGACATGACTTTGTATAGGGAAGATTGTACTTATCCTTATCTATACATTGTGTAAAGGGAGGGTTGTGCCCATACTCACCGATACGTACTTAGCGCATATAACCATGTGCATAGGGAAGGTTGTACCTATCCTCATCTATGGATTGTGTAAAAGGAACGTTGTTCCCATTCTCATTAATATACATTTAGCTCATACATACATGTGCATAGGGAATGTCGCACCTATCCTCATCTATGTATTGTGTAAAGGGAGGGTTGTGCCCCTCCTCATCAATATACACTTAGCTCATACATACATGTGCATTGGGAAGGTTGTACCTATCCTCTTCTATGCATTGTGTAAGGGTAGGATTGTGCCTGTCCTCATCAATACAAACTTTTGATTACATACTCATGCAAGATGTCATATCATTTGCCCACCCATATAATTCGTATTCATGTATAAGTCAAGTTCATATTACTATCAAATTATGTCATAATGGTATTCAACTTATATCATCTCATGTTCATAGATTCAAGCTCAATTCTTGTTCATAACTATATTTTTATCAAAATCGTATTCATAAACATATGTGGGCTTAATCCACTTCATAATTTTCAAAAATTCAATGCTCATGAATGCATATGCCATGAATGAGGTGAGAATAGAATGGGTAACTAATATTCAATCTAAAATCAATAATACAATATGAAATTTGAGTAAATCCATAATTAAATCTACATTTAAATCATAACATAGATTACTGATACTTAGTTCAAACTTTAAAGGGACAATGCATAATCAAATCTTCATAATAATCAAATAATTCAACATATTAGGACTTAAATTAATTTAAAATCATCAAATAAGCATAACCCATACTTTAATTGAACTTAATAATCAATAATATTCAAAACCCATATACAAAGTAAGCAAAATTTCATGAAATTCAAGTGAAAAAAGTTTGGGTCTTCTTGGTTGAAAGGGACCAAGAATCAATCCCACATACCTTGCTTAGGAAGATGAATTTGAGAAGAATTTAGCTTGAAGATGAAACTCCAATTGAATCCTAGCTTGAATCTTGAAGATGAGTCTTTGAAAGAATTTTGAGAGTTTGATTCTAAAAAGAAAGTGTTAGTCTTGAATGAGGGTTAGAATTGGAGTAAGAGATGTTTAGGAACGTAAAGGGCGGTTTAAAGGTCTTAAAAAGCCTTGGGGATAGGCCAAAATATCAAAAACACTTCAATAAAATGACACTGTGAAATTTATCTTGAACTTATCACGGCTGACTTCACGGGAAGTGAAGTTCTTCACGGTCCATTAAGGCGCACTGTTCCAGCCTAGACAGGTTCTATGAAAAGGGCATAACTTCTTACTCCAAACTTGGCATTTGGTGAAACCAGATGCGTCGGAAAGCTAATTCAAAGAGCTTCAATTTGATAGGTCTTGGTCACCCTATTCTTTTTGAGCTAAGAGATATGACCCTTTAAAATTGACCCTTCTATCAGTTCTTGTGAAAAGCTTAGCCAATGGAATTCTTTTGAACTTGACTTGATGCAAAAGGCCCATGATAACCCTAAACCATATAAACGAGATTGAATTGAGGTATTGAAAGTATACTTAGCTTGATCTTGAAGGTTCCACAGAAAATTTTGACGAAGCACCCAAGGTTGGTCTCACGATCCATACCAAGCTATATGAACTATGTACTCCTCTGTACCACTTCACTTGGAAAATTCTTCACGAACAAGTTTCGAGACTGTGATCCAATACTTAGAAAAATGTCACTTCGGAAGCCATATTGGAAGCCACACGGACCGTACCACTTCATACGAGCCATATACTCGGCCTTCCTACTTTACTTAGTGACAAAACTATGGGATTTTCAAGAATAAGGCCATCACATGGCCCACCACATGGTCCGTGAAGTGTCACACGACCTATGTGGGGTTTATGTGTGACAATCCTTAGTCTTAAACTCTACATTAAGGCCCATACACTCCACATAAGGCCAAGTGCCACTCCAAGAAGGCTCTACACGGTCTATATAGCCTCACATGGACCGTGAGGGCTTTCATGGAGCGTCACCTTGGTCCAGAACTTTTCTGGAACCAAATTTTCAAGCTCCAATGAGATCGTACAATGTCCAGGTCCTTACATCATCTCCCCCTTGGGAATATTCATCCTCGAATGTGGCAGAACAAGGCTTGAAAGTCTTGACTTAGGACATGAAACATTCAAACACTAGATACAATACATATTTCATCACTTGAAAATCATAAATTCATTAAAACTCGTATCAAAAGGTATTTTAATCATTCAAAACTTCTTAACAGTCATTTTCATGCACATGTATGCATATCATGTCATGAAACTCAAGAGTGAAAGAATTAGGGCCACTTAGAAAATGAAGAACCTAATATCTTATGCTTGAATAGATTGGAAAAGATGGGGATATCATCTCATTATGTCCAACTTCGCCTCTCATGTAGCACTCTCCACATGTTGATTTCTCCAAAGTACCTTAACCGAGCCACATCCTTGTTACGAAGACGCTTTACTTGCCTATCTAAAATCTTAATTGGAGCTTCTTCAAAAGACAAATTCTCCTCAAACTCAACACCTTCCAAAGGCACAATAACACTAAGATCACCAACCAACCTCCTCAACAAGGACACATGGAAGAACCGAATGAATAAAACCCAAATTCGTAGGTAAATCCAATCTATAGGCTACATTCCTAATTCATTTAAACAATCTCATAAGGACCTACATATAAGGGACTTAAATTTCCCTTCTTTCCAATATGCATTACACCCTTCATAGGTAAGACTTTCACATACACCCAATCACCAACATAAATCAAGATCCCTCTTCCTAACATTCAAATAAGACTATTGGTGACTTTGGGCCATCTTCAACCTCTCTCTAATTAACTTCACCTTCGTACCAAGTCGTCTTTGAAACGACCTCTAAAAGTAGAAGTAAATTGGGTGCCACGATCCGATATGATAGACCTAGGCACACCATGCAAACCCACCAACTTTTGGGTGTACAACCTTGTATAACCTTTGGCACTAGGTGGTCTTGACCAGTATGAAATAAGCTGGCTTAGTCATCAGGTCAACAATAACCCAAATTTAGTCAAATTGCTTTCAGTTTTGAGGTAGACTTAACACCCGATAAAATTATTAAAATACCCCTAGAACATAGATGTGAACATAACACGTCTTTCCATGCTTTGTTTGCGAATCTGAGGCTAGATATGCAATCAGCATGGAAAATTGTGTGGGAAAATGGTGTTGTTCAGATTTTAGAGTAATCGGATCGAAAAATAATTTTTTGATCCTAGACGAAAAACAGTGGCTGCGGGCACCCATAGCGCGATGTGCCTGGAACGCGGACATGCCTTGTATTTTTAAAATATTTTTGATGAAAATTGAAAACTCATTCAGAAAATTATTGGAAAAAAACACACAGGTCCGCGCTCCGTCCACGTCACGGACTGGGTAATTTCAGGATAAAAAATTTTCTTTTATTTTGAGTGTTATTTCGGTCAATTTCCAACCCCTCCTAAACTCAAAACACGATCAAATTAGGTTATTTTGATGAGTAAATAGGGTCTTAAACCCCATTCTAAGTCCTTTCTAATTCATTGAAAAGTTAGGGATTGAGAGAGAAGAAAGAAGAACGTAAGATTGAAGAGTTCAAGAGGATTCTTGAGAGCTTGATTGTTGATAGCTTCAAACCAGATATGTAAGGCTAAACTAAAAGCATGAGATTGTTCTCTCATGCGCCCCATAGATAGTCTTATAAGAGATTTGAAAGTTCATGAGCTTACATGCATGATTCTTTAAAAAAATATATTATTACATGTATTTTCGTATGTTGATGATCATTATAAACTATTTTCTTGAATTGAATATTTTTACATGAATTATTCCATGAACCCTACTTATTATTTCATAAAGTTTGCATGAAAAAAGATAGGGATTAGGTCTACAGCCTTGATTGAGAATGTCGATTGTGATTGTGATTGTGAGAATGATTATAGGTTGATAGTATTTGATGGTCCATGACTCTTCTCAAATAAACTCTAATGATTTGTCTATTCGATTATCCTCTAATAATTGTTCTAAGCCTCGAGCTAATGATTAGATGTTGTCAGATGAGATGATTAGAGTCTTTATCAGACGACTGAATAATAGTGCCTTTACAAGGCTTATTTGAGATGAGATGATTGAGATAGTTTGATTCGATATATTGTTTTATGATTATTAATTCATGGGAGGAGTATCGAGTATTGAGCAAGTAAGAGTTAGTCTAACTCGCACTCATCAAAACATGTAGACAAGCATAGGTGACGATTAGGACCATCACATCACATTACAATAAGGTTCCCTCTGATTAGAAGTCCCTGAAATCAATAGAGGACTTATAGATGGCTGCCTCTATTTGGACTTATCTATATGGTTTCGGTTCGTTCCCTACCTGGCAAGTATGGAACGATTGTGGCAATATCAATGAGATTGTTGTATAATTACTGGATTATAAGTGATTGTTGTCGGATAAGAGAAACTTCCAGAAAGTTCCCAAACTGAGTACTCTGAGTTGAGATGAGTCCCTTTGAGATAAGTCTGATTTGATTGATGAGGTTTGATGGGTGGATAGGTCACGTTTCTACTCTTTATTCTTTCTTTAGAGAGACATGTGACATGTTGATTGATTTCTATATTGAATTGATTGTTGTTTCATATTATTCTACCTTTTCGATTTCATTTAGTATTTTACATACATTCCATGTACGAAAACTGACGTGCTGTCAAAATATAGCACGTTTGATGCCTAAAACAAGGAATTTTATGAGTCCTTAATGAGACTTTTTATGTTTTTTGTATGTTTTTGTGTTGTTATTGCAGAATAGGTAGGTTGGCATGATTTTGCAGAAAAAGTTGCAGATTTTGCTGAAGTGCAGAACATACGAGCTAACCTAGAGTCATTTCCCAAGCAATGAGTCGTAGTTCAAGCAATGAGTCGTAGGGTTATCTCGTAGCCAGAAACAAAGGGCAAAAATCAGAAATCTGCTAAGTGGAGGTTAGTCTTACAAGGCCACCCTACGAGTCGTAGATCTCAATACAACTCATATAAGTTGAATCATAGCAGAAAACAAAGAGCTAAAACTTTGGATAAAAAACTAAAGGCCTATACTACGAGAGAAGCATACGAGTCATAGCCCAAGCAACGACTCGTACCAGTGAGTCATACTAGTTGGGTCCAAAATTCCAAGAACCTGATACTAGACACCGATTATGACTCAAAGATCATGTATGAGTCGTACCTGTGAGGCGTACTAGCTGCCAGCTATCTTTTCTGTGTAATATTTAGGGGTAAATGTGGAACTACTATAAATACTTTAAGTTAGAGTTTTATTTGGGGAGATTTCAGATATTGAACATTGAACACCACCTTTGAATATTGTCTAGAGTATTTTAGGGTTTTAGCATAGATTATCATCTCTTGGAAAGCCCACTTTTGGGGACTGCAAATCCCATCTTGTATTCATTCTCAATATATCAAGCTTGTGGTTTGCAACTTGTGGTGCTATCATCCTTCATTGCTTTAGGTATGCCTTGTCCTTGCATTTTTGTTGGTTTTTCTTTAGCCACGAGTAGCTAAACACCCACAACTTGGGGTTGTGGGAACCATGGGTAGTTGACTTAAGATGACCTAGATTTATTGCATTTCTATGATTGGGGTTTTGCATGTATTATTTATTTCCCCTTCATTTTGATTGTTATTTGGTGGTGGCCAACACCAAACCCCGCCTACTATCATGATCCTGACCAAGTTAGTGATGAATAGGAAAAAGAAAGTAAATGAAAAGATTCGATTAATGTGTTCTCATCTAATCAGCCAAACCTGACCAAGGGGAGGTTGACTGGGACAATGGGTAATGGTTAGTTGGCACACAATGGTTGCCGACCATACGCAATGGTGAAATTCGACCTTCACCTTCACAAGAGGGCTGGAAGAACCTAAGTTACAATCCTGTATGCGAATTTCCAATTGTAGTTATGGTTTTTAGGATAATCGAGTCGATGAACCATGGGGAACATAATTTTCAAGTTGTCCCTACAATTGGGTGTGTCCTCGAGTAGTATAGCCATTATTTTACTTTTGTTTTTGACTCACCCCCCCCTAATTTAGAGTTTTTAGTTATAGATACTCAAAATGATTGATAGTGAATTCTTGTTGTCAAACCCTATATTCCCTGTGGATTTGACCCTAACCTTTAGTTAGGATAATTGTTGATAGCGGCCACTTTCTTATTGGAGCGTGATCATTATCAAAAATTATGGTGCCATTGCTGGGGAATACGATGAGATTTTGACTTGATTTCACTATTAGTTAGTTCAAGTATTAATTTCTAAACTCTCTTGTATTTTATTTTTGTTTTTGTTTTTGTTGTTTGATTTTACTTGCAGGGTATACTAGGTTATATGCCCAACATATGGAGCTAAGACATTCCCTTAGCTCTGATTAATTTGGAGATCCATTGACTCTTTAGAAGAATGGCTTAAGTGAATAAGGATATTGTGGTTGAGGAAGACATGAATATGAATGATGATATGGGAAGAGAAGATAATCCACCTTCAAGGGATGATCGGCTTTAAATTAGGGATTTCAACACGAACGCTTATGGTTGGAACCAATATCGCTTGAAACCCATTGCCATGGATGTTACTGGTACTATAGTGTTGCCTTCACTACCGGCAGACGCTAAGTTCTCGGTGTTAGATGGGTTACTTCAAATCCTCCAAAACTGCGGGTTATTCACAGGGCTACCTTTAGAGGATCCCCACCGTCATCTCCATAATGTGGTTTTTTTTTTTGCAAGAGTGTCATGGGCACACAAAATCTTTCTCTTGATACAGTTGGTTTGCGGGTGTTTCCCTTATCACTAATGGGTAATGCAGCTGCGTGGTTGTCTGATCTTCCTCCGGGTAGAGTAACAAGATGGGCAGAGCTTCACAGAGTGTTTCTAGAAAGATATTTACCAATATTATAGAAGCTAAAGCTCAAGGATTAAATAAATAACTTTGAGCAATTGCTAGGCGATTCTATTAGTACCACATGGGAGAGGTTCACTAAATGCTTGAGAATGGTTCCCGATCATAAAATTGTGCATGATGCCTTGGTTGAGATTTTCTATAGGGCACTTGACGAGAATAGTCAAGCGTGTACCGACACAATCATGGGAGGCATATTTCTTGACCAACCTTTTGCATTGATAGCTGCAAAGATGGAGCAAGTGGTTAAAACCAATAGAGCATGGGGTCAACGAGAGCGAGGTGCAATGAAGACTTCTTGTGTGGTCAACACCAACAATGAGCAAGCAAAGGTCAATGAAGAGATCATGAAGCAACTTGCTCAACTTCAAACAAGTATGGACTTGGTCTTGAAGCAAAACCAAACAAGTGTCCAAGCAGTCACTCACCAAACTCATAAGGCTCCCATGTATGAAGATCCATTGTTTGATGAAGAGGCTTGCTTCATGAGAAATCAAGCGGCGGGTTTCCCAAATAACCCCCAAGGGTCCAACTCGGACTATTGGAGGCAAGGTTCTGGGAATCAAGGTCGGAACTGTAAACCATGATAGTGATTATAGGTACAACCGAGGTGGTTACTATGAAAGAGAGTGAGTGTATAATACCAAATAGGGAAGACATTGATGGTTATAGGAATAGTCCTTATGTAATGCCTCACAACCGATGCCGTGCCAAACACTTTGAGGCTTGAAGAGATGTTTGACAAGTTGTTGAAAAGAGCCGACCATCAAGATGAGACCTGGAAGGGAATGAAAGCAGACATTTCAAGCATAAACCAAAAGATAGAGTCTCACTCCGTGGCGATTAAACAACTAGAACAACAATTTGGGCAAGTCTCTTCACAATTGAACCAACGCCAAAAGGGCACCTTATCAAGAAATATAGTTCAAAATCCTAAAAATGAAGAGTATTGTAGACAGTCATGATTCGGAGTAGCAAAGGCACCAGAGATCCCCCTATGCCGATGATTGAGGATGAAGTTCATAAGAGTGTGATTGATAGCAAGTTTGGAATAGAAAGTCCAAAGAGCAATGTAGTGGAAGGCCAATAGGTGGGAGAGCAAGAGAAAGTCAAGATGGTTCCAAAACCACCTTTTCCTTTCCTCCAAACGCTCAAGAAAAAGGAGTATGGAAAATTCAAGCAATTCCTTTCAATGTTAAAATAATTGTCCCTCAAAATTCCCCTCTTAGAAGCTTTGTAGAAGATGCCTAGGTATGCCAAGTATATGAAGGATTTGGTCACAAAGATATGCACTTTGAGCCAAGAGTTCTTACAGGAACTCCACCAATATAGTATGACCATGACCAAATACCTTGTTAAAAAATGTGAGGACCCCGGTGCATTCACCATCCCTTGCACCATCGGCGATGTTGAATTCACAAGAGCATTGTGTGACTTAGGACCAAGTACTAATCTAATGCCTCTTATCGTATTCAGAAAGCTTGGCCTTGGCACCTCTACTCCAACAAGAATGCGATTGCTCATGGCGGATCGAACCATCAAAAAGTCGGAAGGGATACTTCTTGTTGTGCTTGTTTATGTTGATAAATTCATCTTTCTCACAGATTTTGTCATACCTGATTGTGAGGTTGATTTTGAGGTGCCTATTATTTTGGGAAGACCATTTTTGGCCACTGAAAGAGCCTTAGTGAATATGGATTCAGGTCAGCTTTAGTTTAGGGTCAATGATGTAGAGGTCGTGTTCGACATCCGCTAGTCAATGAACATCTGGATGAATTGAAGAGTAAAGTTTGTCCCCTTGATGATTGTGGATGATGGATGATGACAAAGTCGAGCCACGACGTTAAATAAAGTAGCATCTTCGATAATTGTTGGTTTGTTTTAAGTGTTTTTGATTATTGAAATTCTTAGGTAGTAAGGTGTTTATTTGTTTTAAGTTGAAAGAAATTGATGCAGTTGTAATATTTTGAAGATTGTTGTGTTTTGAGATTTGGTCTGTAGTTAGAAATTAAAGAACTGAAGATGTGAAAAAATGGCACTTAGAGCAGCCTCTATAAGAAGGACTACGAGTCATAGTCATCACTACGACTAATAGTCATGTCTCGTAGAGGGAAAAAGTGATTATTAAAAGTTGGCACACACACTACGAGCCAACCTTACAATTCGTAGGGTCTACTATGAGTTGTGAGTGGGGTTCATAGTGCCCAGGTATGAATTCTAATTTTTTCTAAGTGATGGATTTGCTATGAGACTGGGACCTACGAGTCATAGGATACCCTTCTACTCGTAGTCGGGGTCTCGTGGCCCTATCTGCAGCTTTTTAAAATATGACCCGGTTTAGTATAAAAGGGGTCAAAATAATATTTGACCCCTAAATTCATTTCATTTACCCTAATTTGGACGGAAATCCCCAAATCCTTTCCCCCCTTTCCACTATTCTGATCAAATCCCGGCTATCCACGTCATTTTTCGGTGAGTACTCCGGCAAGGACACCATTCTCTAGGGTTTCGGTGCATTTTTCTATCTACTTTGCATTTGTTCAATTCTTCTACCATTTGGTAAGCTTCGTGGTTAATTTTGACGCACTATTATGGTGAGTTTCATTCTTTAGATGATTGTTATCTGGTTTAATCATGAAGATTCATACCCATGTGGTGATGCTTTGGTCTAGTCATAAAAACTAGAGTTTGAGTGCGTTGAAAATATTTCTATGAATTAATCCTTATTCGAAATTCTTATATGGGTGGTCGTAGCTGTGAGATTAATAGTGCCGTAAATGTAGTGCTTAATTGTTGTCTGAATAGTGCGCATATTATTTTCAGAATGGGAGTTTAGAAAGTGTGGGTGTGTTCATATGCCACATCTTGTAGGACTTAATTGAAAGTGTTTGAATTTCACTTGCATCTCAATGGAATGTTTTGTTGAAAGCGAGTGTGAGTGTGGAGTTGAAATTGCTTTTGGTTTAGCTTGATGTAGTGTGGGATTGACCTTGATCTTGGGGGGTTAATGGTTGTTATAACTGCCTTATATCATAGTGGGTCTACTTGTGTATCAAATTTATTGTATTTCTCTTATAATTGCCAATTCTTGGTTTGCGTTTAATTTGTTTGTGGTTCATGTGGGAATGTTATAGGCACTACGGGTGCCTTCTGTTTCTAACTATGATGCCCCCTTATGACTCATAGGATCCCCCTACGAGTCGTAGCGGTTCCTCATAGAAAGCACCAGTCATCTGTGGTTCTTTCACATTTCTCATACGAGACCCACCTACAACTTATAACATCGACTACGACTCATGGTAGGGGTTTCGTGAGTCTGATTCAGATTTCAAAAGTACCTCTGGAATGAGGTACGAGGACAAATTATGACTCGTAGGCACCATCTGAGTCGTAACTGCACCTCGTATCTGATTTCAGATTGCATTTTTCTTAGAAACCTTGGTATTGCAAGGATAGAGTATGACTCGTAAGACAACCTATGAGTCGTACCTACACCTCGTAGCTACAGGCCTGCAATTGCATCAGTGATCTTTCTTATGTTTTGTTTTTCTTTTATGTTTAAGTCTTTTTGTTTCTTGTTCTTTGTTATATGATCATTGTTTGGTCAAACATCTTGAAGCTCACATGTTTTTGTGTGGTTGGTTTGCATATATAATGCCTCCAAAGGATAAACGAATAATCCAAACATTTCAACGGAGGTTGATTGATGAATCCTCTAAGACTGTGCAATCAGAAGGCTCTGTGAAAGTCCACAGAGTCAGGATAGACCCTGAGGCTAATGTGCCTCAAACTCAGGGCCACACTGCTATGGTCCCGATAGAAGTTGATAGTCCCTCCCAGTCTGAGGAGGACGGTAGCAGTAATGGGTCCGAGACCAGCTCACCAACATCGAGATAGATTCTAAGGAGGGGTCACAAGCTCAGCAGGAGGAAGTACAATCACAGCCACTAGCCCAACCCAGATGGTGCGTTGTACGAATGAAAGAGATCTACGACTAGGGGTTAGAACCAAAGGGGCAAGGCAAATAGGTTAGACAGTTTCATGAGGAGTCTAGGCTGAATGACTTTGGGTTGGATAGGGTACCAGGGTTATATGCTGAGTTGGACATACACGGACTACGATGGACCACATAGTAGTTGGGAAAGTATGCCCCTTATTTAGTCCACGAGTTTTATGCAGCCTACCTTGTGACACCTCACCGAGGTCTACCAATGAACAAGAAATCGATTGAGTAGCCTCGCTTACGAGTGGTTCAGGTCCGCGGTCGTAGAGTTGACATCTCGGAGGAGACAATTTGACGGGTTCAGTTCGGGCCTGACTACAGAGTGCCTTAGTCCACCGTAGAGTATGATAGTCATATTTCCAAAATGAGGAAAACGGTGAATGAGAAAGATATCGGGGACAAGACCGAGTTGCTGCAGTGGATTGCCAGCCAAATATGTGAGGAGGGGTTTGAGTCGACATGGGTTATAAACCATGTAGATTCGATTGTTAAAGCCCACCTCTCATTCCGGGCCATGTTTTAGTGGTCGATTATTCGTTGGCGTATACGGCCTACTTTCATGGATAATGTGATCACCCTGGAGTGAGTTGTGTTATTAGCCAACATCCTAGCTGGTTATGAGATGGATTGGGCCCGAATTATCTCTGACCAGATTCATGAGTTCACCGTCCGGACAAGTACCTCACTGTCGTTCCTTATTTTGATCCACCGTTTATGCAGTGTAGCAGGTGTTCGTATCGACCACCATTGGGACCAGCATATAGAATCCACACGCACTATGGATCCCATCTCGATAAAGGCTGATGAGAACCCGGTAGCCCTACCATATGCTACTCCTCTGGCCATCCCAGATCCATTCCCAGTTAAGCCTCAGACTCAGGTTCGTTTCCAACAACCACCACGACTACTCCAGCCATTACAGAGCCTTCACCGGCTGTTAAGATTGAGTCTATGCTATCCTCCAGTACTCTAGCACCAGCATCAACCAATATTCAGGTTAATTCTCTAATCTTTGCTATTGCTTTTCTAGAATTGGTGCACAGGGTGTCTATAACAGAGTCTAGGCTATAGGCTTTAGCAGCTCAGATCAGACCATGGGTCAGCCAGACTATTCGGGACTCAGAGGAGAGGATAGAGGCATTCACCGTGATTTGGTTGATGAGAGAGTTAGAGCGATAGATACCTGAGTAGATGTATTCAAGGTGAGAGTCTAGAGGAGTCTTGATGGTGCTCGACCTGCTGACACGAGCGCACTGACAGAAGAGTTGGAAAAGTTTAAGGCTGACCTATTACAGACGTTAATAGTCCCTTTTGCAGTCCCTGAGGTGGCACTGGCGGGTGATGAGGTGTTTGACTGGTTAACTGACCACCCGCATGTCCTAAGAAAGAGGCCCCTCGAGCATGATGACCCAGAGATAAGCTAGAAGAGGCTGAGACAGGAGGAGGAGCTGATACCAGATGAGGTGGTACATGAGTCACTAGGTCTGGAAGCTATAAAGAGGGAGAGAGAGCTGCAGATAGCATAGGGAGAGGGCAATTCACAAGCCGTTGCAGCCCAAACTCCAGAGGAGGAGACCGTAGAACAGGACCCCTAGGACCAGAGAGATACTGGTGCTTGAGCACCATGATGTTTGACTTTTGACCCCAGCCCTTATCTTTTATGTATGGATATTTTGTTCTTTCTGTTAGACAATATTTTTCTTATGTTGGTCTTTGGATTTGCTTAAATGTTTTATGTTGGATGTTGTTTTAACTTATGTCTGGATGTTAGTTTTTA
>JAABOM020000075.1:8017495-8079264 GCA_011800125.2 Solanum clarkiae | reverse complement strand
AGAGGAAACTCTGCCGAAATTTTGGTAGAATTCCAGACTAGGTTTATGAAGGAATTGGGTTTAGTATGTGTTCACGTATCCCTATTAGGCACAGGTCACGACCCCAGGGTGGGGTGTGACAGAATTAAATTGAAGGCTATACTCCATCACACTCATATTCCCTTGGTAAAGATTCAGGAACCGATCTGCACGGGCCTCTGGATCTCTAATGGCAAGTAATGGTTAAGAAATACCTCTCTGAACTCTTTCCAGGTAGTTGGAGGTGCATCTATTCACTTAGATTGCTTCCAATCTTCATACCACAATATAGCCACACCCTTCAACCTATATGTCACTAACTCGACAGCTTCTATACCACTCACGTGCGTAACATTTAAAGTATGCTAAATCTGATCAATAAAGTCCTGGGGGTCTTCATTAGGATCTGACCCAGTAAAGGCTGGGGGTCCAAATTAAGGAAGTCACATATCCTCGTACCAGCTGCCCTATTTGTATCACCTGTACCCATAACGGGACCTTCCTGCCTTTGACCCTGGCCAGCAACTATACGAGTCAATAGTTGGAATGCATTTCTCAGATCCTGCACGGTAGCATCAATAGGTAGTTTTGGAGGAATTTCACTATTCTCGGGCTCATCAGGAATTGGAAGAGTTGGAGACGTCTATGACAAAGACTCCTCTCGAACCTCATCTTGTTGTCTCACCTGGCTGGGTATACCAACCACCACTTCTACCCCCTTCCGTTTACCTTTGTTTAGCCTGGTTTCTGGCATACTTGTTGTACAAAATAATTTGGGTATTAGAGATAATGCACCTATTACAGTTGACTTTATGGCACGATCTAAAGAATAGAAAGAAAGTAACAACTCACAAATGCCACGTAGCCTCCTTCTTATAAATGTGGTACACAACAGATCGATAAACAAGATTCTACAAAGACACGGCTTTGTAGAATCCCTAGGATAACCCGCTCTAGTACCACTTCTGTCACGCCCCAAGTCCTGTTGGGCGGATTGGCACCCGTTGCCGATAAGGCCCAGGAGAACCAACCTTTATCTATTCTCTTTCTATACATATTAAAGGGATTTCTATGTTTGATATTCCTTTAAGAAAATAAATAGTGATAACAAGCCAAAAGGAAATACACATGACTAGGCCGTTGGGGTCACAGTGTCTAAAGTACGAGACATGACCACACTTTAATTTACAGAGTCTACAAAGACTCTAGATAAGGAACAGTAACTGATAAGGGTGGGGACAGGCCCCGCCTTAACTAACTGTAAAATACAAACATATAAACTCTAGACATGCAAAGCTCCGAAGCAACCTGAGCTTGGTATCAGCAGCTGGATATCCTGTATTCCTACTGGGGAGATCTACTAGCACCTGTACCTGCAGCATGAAATGCAGGTCCCCCGTAAGGGACGTCAGTATGGGATAATGTAGTGAATATGTAAGGCAGGACATACTATACATGAAGTAACTACTCAAATGAAACCATGCATTGGTGTAAAATTAGAGACCACCCTTGGCTATACTTTGGGATCATGTACTTTATGTTCCTTATATTACTTTACCTTTACTGTATAATCTATGCACAACATGTAACAAATGACCAACTGATCAGTGCTAAACTGTATCGGGATCATCCTTAGCTAGGTTATTCCTTAACCCCTCAGGCTACCATCCATGATAGGATCGTCCCTGGCTAGGTGATTCTTCCACCCCTCGGGCTACCACCCATCAGTAAACAATATACTTTATCTTTCAATTACCTTTAAGATAGTTCTTTTGGTGGTCACAATATTGGAGATGTAGGACTGTATATGTAGCATGCAACATGTAGATAATCATACAAGACAATATGACAATGAAAAGAGTACGTTACATAAATAATGAAATGTGTATGAAATGGAATAACTCGTGAACTTTATTTAGTAATAAGAACCCATGTAACTTGGTATCCAAGCATGTATGCAGATTTGAAGGTGACTATGTATGGAAGCATATGAACATGTCAAAGAGTGGAGACGGGGTTAATAGTTGTGTCAGAGTTGGCAAGTGCCTTTATGTGCCAAGGAAGAATCTAGATTTCATGCCAAATAATACGAAATCAAGTAGCCTTACATACCTCATTGTATGACCTTGTTACTACCTCGAGATGACCTTCTCTTCCTCCAAACACTTATCTACAACATAGTAGGTGATAAAACTAGCATTAGCAGCCAATAGATACATCTTGGATACCCAATCATATAAAAAAATAACACATGGGCAGCAAGCGGGTATTTATAAACCCGAGCGCATTCCTTCAACCTTTCCGCCCCTAATCGTATTTTTCTAATACATATTTTCATGTACACACCATGTACAACCTATTTTAGTGCCAGAACAACCTTACAACTGCCCGCAAAGTATAATACATAACAATTCTACACAACCTAAAAATGGACAACATAACGTTACCTTCCTTCGCTACATTTCGACGTCGACAATTCCAAACTTACTCCAACTCTAACCAAATTGTTCCAATAACATTTGCATATGCAAACAAACCTAAAACATTCCTATAACAGAACTCAATAAGTCATGAAGGACGTGAGCCAATAACCTTCCATCCAATAGTCCACAAGTTCCAATTAACATTACACTTTAGATAGCACAATAAAACGAGTTTGTTAAATGAAACAAAAATTAGGGAAGCAATCTTAGGGTAATATTTATAACTCAAACCATATTAAGAACATCAATTTCTCTTCATAAAATAGCTCACAAACCATAGAGAAGTCTCTAAAATAAAGTCAAGTGTGCAGCAACTTTTTAAATACATGCTGTCCCAAATTTCCAGCACAAATTTACTAGCATATACTTGTTGTTTTTCCATAAGAAAACTATACTAAACACATGTGTAAAGTTACTTACCACTAACTTCAAGGTGTAGGTCTTCTTCAAGAACCCTAGAAGTCTTCTTTGTAGCTGCTTGCTAGGTCAAGAAAGAAAAACACCAAAGGTTTGAGAAAGCTGAATTTTTTTTTCAAGTTTAAGAGTGAATAAATGTTGGTGCCTATAACCCCTTTTTGTGGGACTAATTTAGCTGCCTTTCTTTTGAAATTTTGACCACTTAATACCACACATTATCAAGCTGGTTATCCAGTAGCTTGGCCATTACACTTGGGCCCAAATGGATCTCCAAGTTGATGGGCTTGGGCTGCCTATTTTCCAACTTTTCCTTCACTTAGTTTGGGCCCAAATAGTTAAGTGTGTTGTGATGTCTTTGGGCCCTTTTTAATATCTTTCTTGGGCTTAA
The DNA here is from genome assembly GCA_011800125.2 of Solanum clarkiae. Classification (NCBI taxonomy): domain Eukaryota; kingdom Viridiplantae; phylum Streptophyta; class Magnoliopsida; order Solanales; family Solanaceae; genus Solanum; species Solanum clarkiae. The sequence continues at coordinate 8,075,958 of JAABOM020000075.1, read as the reverse complement.
AATATAGTCCATGTGTGATGCTAAAACACGGGCCAAAGCCTCACCCTTAACACGGACTTTATTCATAATCCGACTTGGACAAATCCAACGTCGAGCGTCGTCTCCATTTAGCTAGCAAATTTAAGCTAAGCAAGTAGGTGACTCACCTGCTAGCTTCTTAAGTCCTACAAGCACCTCAATTCTCTTACTTCATTTAAGGTCGTGATCTCCTTAATTTGACACAAAACATGTAAACACTCGACCCTCTTAAGCGTTAGACGCACATATTCCTCTATAACATGAAATTTGAGCACTTTTAAAAATGGACGCTAATTTGACCAAACCATATCATGTTTCATTTGCATTGTACTAACACTGTAAGGTGTGGGGTGTTACATATTACTCTTTTATATATATCCAATGATCTTCAAATAGTTGATATGTGCTATCATTTTATAAGGGAAATTAAAGATAAAAGAGTTATTACTCTTTAACATGTATTCAATGATCTTCAAATAGCTGATGCGTTTACAAAAATAATTACAAGACAGCGTCATAAGTTTGTAGAAGGCTAATTGATGCTTTTTAATCAACCGACACCAATTTGAAGGAAGTTGTCAGCATTAGCATGATAGACAAATTCTAAATATGGTAAACTCTAAATAGAATATTCTAGATAAGTGTCTTGTGTAGCACTAAATATAGAATGTTTCGTGAAGCATTTAATATAAGCAATTTCTCGCATTCTGGGGACCATTGCACTACATTAACAAAGTTTTCAATATACTATAACTGCTTGTCATGAACCAGCATGCTCAAATTCTCTAGATTGTGGTAATACAAGTTCCTGACATTTTGTCCTATCAATGAATATTCACGTATTTGTATTACCAGTACAACTGAAATGGTTGCTTAGCTTCGAAATTTGTACTTGTTCACAAACTAGAGAAATGATCAAAACAGAACAAGTAAAATCAAAAGCATCGAACAAAACAGCGGCGAAAAAGCAACCAGATTCTGGAGGGCAAAATTGGGTAAGTATGGATAAGTATCTGGTGGTGGTAGCATACATTCATCACCATTGAAGTATACTTTTCGAGGAAATGCCCATCCTTGTTTAAGGGTAAAAGTATCCTTATCTTTCTGGAGAAGAACTTCTGATTGAACATTTCCGGTTGGCCCTGCTTCCATAAGTAAGTCATTGTAGAACTTCATACCATAGAACATTCCAGTGTCGTCTGCAGCACAAGAAGTTTTATTAACGTCTTTGCCACATTCGCTACTTTTTGCATATAAGATTAATTTCACTCGCTATAACAGTACAGTCACAAGGTTATTTATTTGTCATGTTAAAGTAACTGAACTTTATCTAGTATATATAATACTTTCATGTGACTCAGATTGTTTTGTGACTTTACTGTTATAGTGTGTAACCACATGTGAAATTAGCTTTTATGTCGGTGCAGTGTTTTAGAGAGTTTACGGACTTACTTATCGATTGATATGGAACGAGAGGCTTGTAATCAAAGCTAAAAACTTGAGTTACATTGTTAAGATTTGGATGTTGAGCAACAAGAGTCCATTGTGTGTAATTGACCCTGTAATTGAAGTTGGTAATCGTAATCTTGACTCTCCAATACTCCTTGTAGTTGAGTTTCACATGCCAATGGATTCTAATCGGGCACATATGTTGTGTGCATTGTAGTAATGGTGCATTGTCTTTCCTTGGAGTGTTTACCCCCACCACACTGAGTAGTTTGGAATCGCTCCTGTGTGCATGTGTCACGAGAGAATCAGTAATTTTAATTTATATGTACTGACAGTAGAAATAATCACAAGAGACTTACTTGATGCAATTGTGTTTGTTCTCGCAACCACAAGCACAAGAGGGACAAGTAGTAATGGTTTCATTGTAAAAAGTTGAGAGGGAGACACAACATTTTGGGTGTTTTTGGGCTACAAACTGAGAGTATGTGCATGTTACATTCCATGTCACTGCAAAAAACACAGAGTATTTATAGCTGATTATAAGAAAATGATAATCCACGTAATTTCAGTAATTCATAGTTTTGACTTAGCAAAGAGTGATCTTAAACTAAAGACATATAAAGTGTACTAAAACATTCTTTAATTTTGGGGCCTTAATCATCTCATTGAAAAGTTAGAATTAAAGAGTTGCCAAAAAAATAAAGTGACATTTCTTTTTTTTCAACAGGATTAAATAGAAAAGTAAGACAAACAAATTGAAAAAGGAGCAGTTTTAAGGATAATGAATTCATCGCATAAAGGAAATTACTTTTCACTTGAGATGGAAAATGATTTCCTTCATAACAAACACCAGAAAATTGGCTTACTGATGGAAAATATTTTCCTGGGAAATGATCACTTCTAACACACCAAACACATGCGGCGTAAGAAATAACAAAGCCTATTTGATAAAGTAAAACTTACTCAGTGCCTGAGTTTTCCTTCTCATATCAGGTGTGAAGAATTTGGTCGACGGGACAATCTTTGCAGGGCCACAAGTGTAACCTGGTCCAGGTCCAAGCAAAGTGAAGTTTTTGGGGAGTTTTACAGTTTTGTTTGAGGTACCAGCTTGTCCAACACTAACTTGAAAAGCAGAAACAGAAGCTTGAGGATCTTGTCCCCAAGAAGCCAAAACTCCACCTTCAAAAATACAACAGGGGACGAAATGTGAGTCTTTTAGGAATTTGTTCATCGACCAATCTAATTTGAATCCTTAGATAGATTTGTCGGACACTAACACACCTTTACAACAATTGGTAAATTGTTGGTTATAAGGTACTCCTGGGAGCATATCTACAATTGTGGGAGTCTTCTTGCAACAATGTGGGACGTTTCCTTTGAATTTTGAGCAATCACCTTGTTCTGTGGCTTGGGCACCAACCATAGTCCATATCACTTCTTTCTTGGCCCATGTCCATCCTAATGTCCAGCCAGGGGTCATTATGTGTCGGTACATTTGGAAGTTGTTCATCGTTACCACAGCCTAGGAGCAGAGATAGATTCAAAATGTAAATTTGATTGATTTGAAAAATTATTACCATCATAACGTGCTTTTAAAAATATGAGTTCAACGTACATTGTTATTACCACCTAGAATTATCCCCGTGCACACAGAAGTGCTTCGGATAACGACTTTAATTTCTTTAGACTTACGATGTAAAAATGTTTTCACACTATTAGCGCAGCTAAAAAGACAATGAATTTATGTTCCATGTCCCGATAGTGTAAAAAATACTTACACAATCAAGTCACGTATTCGGTAAAATAAAGGTACATCATTAGTTAGTAACCTAATACCATGGTAACTAAACCTGTCAACTGTTATCACAGCTTAAATTCCATTGATAATTAAAAAAAGGGTACAATACATAAATATGACTCTTAACTTGACTTTAACTGGCAACTTTGACCTCTAACTTTATCAGTACACAAGTAGACATTTTTACTATCCAAAATGTGAATAAATAAACACACTCGTCCTCCATGACATCCTCCATGATAATTTTGTGTCCAACTTAGTATCCTTATTATGTCGCATAGGACATGTGTGTCTACTTGTTAAGTGTCTACTTGCAACGCATAGATGGCAGCTGAAGCTAAGTTAAAAGAGTATATGATGTATTATGCCTATAAGAAATATCTAGGCTACCGAAATATATAACAAATCAATTAATAACTACTGATAAACTATCCATGAAAGTTAGTTCCTAAAATTCATGATAATTAGGAAAGGAAACTTACAACATAGCCATCAGGAGTCCAAGACATTACATCCCATTTAATAGTTATATTCCCATTTGGATCCAATGGATCATAAGCAGCTGCAAGATTGATCGACATAATAATTTGAGAACTATATACCACAAAAATCAAATAGAAAGAAAGATGAATAGTATTAATTGAATCTATATAACTACGATTAGTTCACCTGTATAAGAAAATAACACAAACAAGAGGCCAATTAGAGTGATCAAATAACTCCCCATTTTTCTTTAGAAAATTGATATTCAATTGACAATCCCAATAAAACTTGGAATTATGGGGATTGTTAGTTGGCACAAAGAAATATATGTTAAGTTTGTTGTGTCTCTATAAATCTCCTTTTCTTTATATTGTTGTTGGCCTTTCTGAATCTTGAAGCAAAGATTTGGTGAGTCTTCATATTTTTCTGTTTCAAACTTGAGTGTAACATTACAACTTTCATTCTCCTGTGTAAAAAGAAGATGACACTTTGACAAATGACATAGCAACAGATATATAAATATTAATTAAACTTTTCTAAGAAAATCATTGGGTTATCATCCTAAGCAATTGTTAAAGGTAGTCTCACATGTATACCTTTTTATTTTGTTTATGATAATAGTGGTGTTCAAAGCAAAATATATATAAGTAATGCTGTTTATTTAATTATATATAGAATCAAGTTTAAATACACATTTGCTTTAGGTTCGATATTCTATAGACCCTCCAACTTCATTCTTAATATACCATATAATCGTAAAATGATAACAAAATAGATTAATGAAATCATTCACCTTCTAAAACGCGTGAGGGGTCCTTTTTAACATCAATATTTGATATTTTTATCATTAACAACCTTCTCCCCTATTTATTTTCTCCATCTTCTCTTCAACTCCATTTTTTTTTCATCTCTATTTTATTTGTCCATTTATTTTCTTTATCCACCTCCTTTTCTGCGCAACTCTCTCTATTCTAAAGATAATATTCTTTTTATTTTAATTTGTATAATTCAATTTGTATATATAAAATTTAGAACATTGATTATATTATGCATTACAAAAGACTAAATAAAATGTTAAAATAAGTAAATTGCTAGATTGAAGAGAATAATAAGATCGGTTCAGGATCATGGGATTCTTTTATATCAGATAGGAAGGGTTGTAGCACAGCACAAAATGTACTTCTAAGTAATTGCCCTATAGAGCCTATATCTATCCATATGAAGAAGAAATCATGTAATGAAGGGGATTTCTTGTTTCACTCCGACAGTAGTATTGATCGTGTCAATGCAGAGGAAATGAATACATTTACATATTATTAAATCTTATATATAAGTGAACTAGATAAAACAAAATCATATGTTGTTCTATATCTCCATGAATCTAGGAACTTTTGCTTGCATTGTATTATTTGGCTCTGATTCTAAGTTGTAAAGCAAAATAGAAAAAAAAAAGATATGGATAAACAGAAGAATGAGAGAAAGAGAGAAAAAGAATACCAATGATATAAAATTCCAATATGTAAGGTCTATGAGTAAGGTTGAATCGATCATCAGAAGAAGAATTAGGCTAAAAATTAGGGTAAGATTCAATTCAACATTTTGTTCGTTCGGGTTTGATTGTGTCACAGCTCTATAATCTCAGAAATTCTCGGTAAGAAAGAAGAGGGTGTATTTTTTTCGGTTTTAAGAAAAGAAAAATCTTATTTCCTGAATCAATAAAAAAGACATATATGGTAGAATTGTAACCATAGGATACGACCCTAATCGAAATGCATACATTTGTCTCATACACTATGGGGATGGTGAGAAGAGGTAATAATAGCATGGCACTTCGAATTCAATATGAGAAATTTTTGTATTATTTTTTTTCAAAACATTAGAATTCTGTATCGAGAAAGTAATATGAGATAAGGGGTACTTTCTATTTTCTCTTATATATCGGGAGTTCAGTTCAGCATCACAAATCTTTTTGTTTTTATGTCGGAGAGTTCTTAACAATATTTATGTTATGAAAGAGTACGAAAAACAATAGTTTTCCTTATTTGATCGGATTAAAAAAAACTTTGGGATTGGTGAATCACAAACCAAAAAAAAAAACATATAAAGAAATGGAGCCATCATAGTATTTTTGAACTACTCCAAAAGGAAGGATGACAATTTGATTATTTACCCATCTGAGTTTGATAGATTCTATTTTTCTCTTTCTTCAATAGAAAGGAGAGGGGTCAATTTTCTTGTAGAGCCGTATGCACAAAAGATGTCTGTACGATTGTTCAATTCTATCTTTTTTCTAGTCTTTATCTTTCTTTTCTTTTTACCTTATCATATGAGATAGGAGAAACTTTTATTTTGTTATATTATCAGGGTAATGATGCATGAACCTTTTAGTAGTTTTTATATGGCACAAGTAGGCAAATTTGTTGTGGAAGCAGGAGAAATGCTGAGACTGCATGGAATTCTTGCAAGGATTTATGAAGAAAAAATGGGCGAAAACTTCTAGGTTATATCCGAAGATATGAAAGGAGATGTTTTTATGTCACCAACAGAAGCCCTAAATTATGAAATTATGGATTATGTTGCGGTTAACGGAAGAAAAAAGGCAAATGAAATGTACGCAAATGACGCAAAACTGTTGTGATTTGTGATTTTATCTTCGTATTGAATATTCTATTAAATAGAAATAATTCACCATCATTTGGTTAGGATCAATCTAAACCAACCTATCATATTATGTATACGATCCAACATGCCAACTATTAAACAACTTATTAGAAATACAAGACAGCCAATCAGAAATGTCACAAAATTTTCCGCTCTTCGGGAGTGCCCTCAGCGTCGAGAAATATGTACTAGGGTATATGTGCGACTCGTTTAGATCATGAGCTGGCACAAAAGCAAGAAAATGACTTTTACAGTATCAATGATCAGTACTGGTGAATGGGATAGGATGGAAAAAGGAACTTCATCCATTATTCAAAAAAAAAAAAAACTCTACTATATCCCCCTATTGTGTATGAAGTTTATGGTTTCCATTGGTATAAATCCAATCAACTGAATTTAAGATGATAAGAAATTCTTCATTTATAACAAATGGTTATCCATTAAGCAGAGGAAATCTTATTTAAAAATCATAAAACATAAAGATTAGGTAGGCCCCCATTCTGGCAAGAACGGACTAAGAGGTCAGCTACCTAGCAAACTTTTCTAATTAAATAGCGTTACTGTATAGGTAGATCTAATTGTTAAAGACCTATTACTGGATAATTCATGGGTAGAGCCAAAGCATATGAACTATACAAGTTCCCAATAACATCAATTAGTTAATTAAATATTAAATTAAAGTATAAAGTAAAGGCTCCAGTATATAGAGAAGACCTCACCGTTTAAGAAGTAACCATAAAAACGAAGGAACCCACTATTTCTTTTTTTATTTCTTTTATTTACTATATTTTTGATACCTAGGAAAACAGAATTTCTTATTTCTATCTTATTTCGCAGTGAAATACCTAAAAAAATAATTTAAAAATCGTGGTCGGGAAGGTAGTAGCCAAAACCATTGGAATTTTGATTTTATACATTGAAAAAATTTATTTTGTTATTAATAGGCTAGGAAGGGGAAAAGAATAACTGAAAGAAAGGCAATCAATTAGTTATTCATCAAAGTTTCATTTATATGACCAGAATTAAATGGGGATATATAGCTCAGAGATGTAGAACAAAAATTCATTTATTTGCATCAAGCTTTCGAGGGGCTCATTCAAGGCTTACTAGAACTATTACTTAACAGAAAATAAGAGCTTTAGTTTCAACTCATCGGGGTAGGGACAGGAAAAAGAGAGATTTTTGTCGTTTGTGGATCACTAGGATAAACACAGTAATTCGTGAAAGGGGAGTATCCTATAGTTATTATAGATTAATATACGATTTGTACTAGATACAGTTGCTTCTTAACCGTAAAATACTTGCAGAAATAGCTATATTAAATAGGAATTGTCTTTATATGATTTCGAATGAAATCATAAAGAAAATAGATTGGAAAGAATCCAACAGAATAATTTAAATTGAGTTACCCAGAGAATGAACTCCGGGAAGGTAGAGTAGAAATTAGTATGAGAAAATATGCTAAAGTAGTCAAAATGAATGAACACATTCAATTCAACAAAAACAGATATTTTTTTTTCTGATTCATTTTTTTCTTACGACACAATGCTCAAATATAGATCCACTCAAATCTAGATTCTTGTAATTATGATTCAAGTGAAAAAAAGTAAGCCTATTTATTTCAGGCTTTAAAATCAGTAATTCTAGCGGTCGACTCGGTTCTTTCAAATTATTTTTCATTATTGAGAAAAGGTAACAAAGATAAAATACGAGCTTGTTTTATAACAAGAATAATTAATCATTGTTGTTTCAAGGTCAATCTATTCACACGTCTTGATAATATTTTTCCTTGTTCACTAATAAATCCACTAATTAAACTCATATTTCTATAATCAATTCGATCCCCAAATTAAATCGGGGGCAAACGCCAACGAAAAGATATCTTGAATTTAAGAAATGGTCACTTGGATTTATCTATGGTTTGTTTGTTTAATTTATTCCTTATCCCTAAAATCCTATTTCTTAATTATAATTCATTTTAAATACACCCAATTTGGATTTTTAAAAAATAGGGTTTGTTTATTTTCTATTTAAATATGTTATATATATGATTATGTTATATATAATGTCATTCTTTTACCCTTCCTTGAAAGGGTAAGACACAGGTATTGGCTCGCTCTATTTCTTTATCTCCCCATAAATCATATGTTTGTAACAATAGGGACAGAATTTTTTCAATTCAAATCGATTAGGCGTATTGTGCCGGTTCTTTTGAGTAATATATCTAGAAATACTTCTTAATACCTTATCAATACTGTTTTGGACACAACTAGTACATTCCAAAATCACCGTTACTCGGACATCTTCCCCTTGGCCATGAACCTCCTTTGGATTTTTTGATTTACTTAACTCTTCTATTTTCGATTCAAAACGAAGAAAGGATAAAATAGAAATTACTAACTTGAAATCTAATGCAAAAAATTAAAGATTAAAATCAAGAAAATAAAGTAATAGTAAAGCAAAGTCATAGTACAATACAACGATTTTTCTAAGTATATTTTAAATTGAAGTAATCATTTAAGTATCTTGTATAATACTCTTTCCCTAGACCCCCATTTTCTATTCTATCCCTATTACTCTATGATTAATATTCAGGTAATGCGAACTTGAGCCCGAGTGTTGAATACACTTTTTTTATTCTTTCTCTTTCCCCCCTTATTCTAAAAAGGGAAAGATGAGAAAAGAGGAGGAGAGGGATTCATTACCAATATTTGATTGGATCTCTAATTTTCTTCATTCCTTACCACGACAATAACTAGAGTGAAAAAAGGGGAATGTCAGTGCATCGGGGAATAAACGATTAATCTCTATCAATAGACCTGCTAAAGCCTCAAACCATAGGGTACTTAGTACTGGTGCCATAGAGAGATATATTTTTAGATCTCGTATCGAAAAACCTCCTTTTGTATTATTTGTTTGAATAGATAATGCATATATGATCAAATGCATGTGTAGTTAAGGGATGCTTAGAGTTGGACACAGAATTTCTAATTCAAACTCAAATTGACAATGATTGCGAAAATAAGATTTTCCTTTCTTAAAATCCAAAAAAAATACACCCCCTCCTTTCTTACCGAGAATTTCTGAAAAAGACTAATTTATTTTTACGACGGGTTATGTAATTCTATATTTTGTATATAATTGTATATTAAGTATTTTCTATATAATCTATAAGAGAAATCTTTCCCGTTTACTATTATATGTTAAATGAGACCAAAAAGACGAAATGAGCAGAAATTTGTATATATAAATGGAGGAAATAAGCATGTGGAAAATAAGACAGGAATTCTCTACAATTACACTGTGGAACAATTGAAGGGATGTCGCGCATCTTGGTAGCATGTTTGTTTTGGATACAAAATGTCACGGGTTCAAATTCTGTCATCCTTACCTATTACTGCTCCTTTGAACAGTAACGAGGGATCAATTGACCCTTCAAATTGGATATAATCTTCAATTTTTATCATGCTATTCTAGCATATGCATACAAAATGTATTGGGGTTATGAAAAGAATCCTTTTGTTTACACTCTTATCTATTCTGATAAGAAAGCGCCCTTAATTCAGTTTGGTAGAATGTGGGTCTCCAAAACCTGATGTCGTAAGTTCAAATCCCACAGAACGTGATTTTTTTCTTCTTAAATCAAATTAGAATAAAATAGATCCATTCAGTAACTTTCTCAATAATCGAAATTTGACCTCCTGTGCCTATGAATTAAAGAAAGAAGAAGGTCAATCAAAAATAAATTTTAATTAATCAAAGGTCCAACTGATCACCATGCCTATATTGTAAATATGCAATTACGAATAATTCAGCCAAAGTAATAGGAATTAGACCTAACACGATTCCAAATAGAAAAACTTCAATAGTTTTTTTTTTGTTTGAAAGGAGAAAAAAAAGAGGGAATATCGGTACCTAAATATTAATCTGAATTGACACGAATCTCAATGAAAATTAACAAGAATTGACAATTGGTAACGTAAGTAAATATAGAATACACATAATCTTACAAAAGGGTTTCTTTTTATGAATTGTTCATTTTCAATATTAAATTTAAATAAGTCGTATCTTGCTCAGACCAATAAATAAAGTTGAGGTTATAGTTAAAGCCACTAATAGAAAACTAAAATAACTAGTTATAGTAAGCATTCTGGATCTAAAGAACCAGTCAAGATATGATATATAGGTCATATTTTTGTAGCAACTGAAATCTTTTGCATTCTACATCGAGAATTCAAGTATTGTATGCTAGCCCAGCACTAACTCTTTGATATATTTCTTGCTGAAAGTACCCCTGATCCCATTGATAATGAGTGGGCCCAAATAATTTAATCGGGGTAGTTGCCGAACCATACCGCATAGTTACGACAATAACTAGCAAGTCCCAAATTCTGTCTCGGTAGGACATGTATTTCTATTACTATGAAAATCATAAATAAAGTAGTTAATGGTAGGGTTACTATTATCCTTTTTGTAGTGAAGAATCTTGTATGTGTTCCTAAGAAAAGGAATTTGTCCATTTTTTGGAGTCTCAAAAGGGCGTGGAAACGCATAAGAACTCTTGAATGGAAAAGAAATATAACTTCAGTTCCTTCGGAATCGGTAGTCCATTCATCCTAGTTATTAGTTCTAGCTCCGTATCAAAGTCACGATCGATATCGTCACTAGCATCAAGATTGTCACTATCATCAATATCATCACTATCATCAATATCGATCTCATCAAGAAGAAAACCTTTAGACATGTTATCCAGGAACTTATTCCCATGGTTATGGACCCAAATCCGTTAGTCGAGAGATAGTTGTCCATACAATGATAAGGGATATATGGATTCTCGAGAAGAGAGGAGCTATGGTGGTCCCACCTGGACCGCCCGGATCCCATGAGAGTCGAAATAGAATCAACTTGAATTTGACTGCTATTCGAAATCTTAGTGAAATACTAGATTTCTTATCTCATGTCTACTTTTCGTGAAAAAATACCAATTGAAGTGAAGGGTTTCTTCAAACAATAGGGGGTTGGGTCAACTATTCAATCAAATAATATTGAGCACAGTTATGCAAAGTAATAGCCCACTTGTTTCTTGAGAAGAGATGAGAAACATATCAAAATTTGGAATTATAATTACACGAATAATATCAAATATCTCATTGATGCCATATAACGTGAAAAATATGGATATATTCATAGTAATATAAAACTCGATGTTTGTATTAATTTGTGTCATTAATTGAAATAATGAGTGAATGTTTGGATTGATTCATTTTACGTCTCTTTTGGCTTTTAATTTTTTTTTTTTATAAAAAAAATTTGGAAGTATTTGGCAAACATAAAAAGTACCTTTGTTAGTTAGGGTAGAAAAGTAAGGAAAAAAGGTCAAAATTTTGGGATAACGTTTAATTTTTAAGCCCCATTAAAAAGTCAATTCAAACATCCATCTAAATCTTATAATCAACTTAATAGAGTTACTTAATATATATTCTTTTATTGTTTGAAGATCATAAATCGATACAATTAATATAAATGCCAAGTTAATTTAGATGATTTGGAGAAAATAAAATACATTGCATTATTTAATTGGATGTTTTTGTTTTACTCTTATAATATTTGTCTAACATGCACTGAATATTTATATTGGATATGAAAAATGAAGATAGAGGACTAAAATGGAAAAAAGCTAAGTCGAAGTGCCAAAATAAATTATGATAAAAAGTTAAAAAGATTGTGTACGTGTTCGGCCAAGTGAACTTTTTGTGCATTTTATTTAAATTTTTATATTATATAATATTGCAATAAGATGAATTTAAATGGCACAATAAAAAGATAATAGAATTCATATAACTAATTCTTTCTTGTTTGGATTTGAGATACATCAATTATTGGGTACTGACCAATTTGCGTGTACCATAGTTATTTCGATTTGTTACCTCCACTAGTACGTATATGAATTAGCTAATCTTATCCAACACAGTTTAATTAAGCAAATTAAAAATAAAAAAATTATCTAAGTTTTATTCTTAATTTCTATTGAGATTTAAATATGATTTGCATAATTTTTGCCCACCCGGATCAGTTACAACTTTGAATTCATAATCATTTCTATTTAACCAGACTGCTGGAATATTTTTGCTTAGATTTGGTACAAAGTCCCAAAGGAGTAACTTTCAAGTATGCGGTAGGTGATGCTGACTGATAATTGTTTTTAAAAATAAATCAATTATGTTGTATATGTATTTGAATGCAGACGTGTCTAATAGGAAACAAGAAGCCAGGAAGTCAGAGCACTTTCACAAGATTTTACATTAAGGAAAGTAAATAAATCTCATGTTTGGTAGGGACAGTAGAAATGTCTCTGTCTAAAACAAAGACACTCCAACAGTGTTCTTGTAAACTGTCAATGCCTTATTTAATTAACTATGGTCGAATTGCTTCATTATTAATTAGAGATTACTTTGGATATAAAAAAATCCTTGTTGAAAGCAGTTACTTTCAAAAAGCCTCTGTCATGAAATATTTAAATTTAGTTAAAATTTCAATATAAATATTGAACATCAAATAAAAAAAACTATCTCAAGATAAGCCAAAAACTGGTCTTGAGAATTGAGATGCAAGATTTCTCCTGACTAATATTGGCAATTTTGAACAAACTAGAAAATCTAACTAAAGTAATTAATTACTCCGTTTCTCTAAAAAAGAATTGCAGGGTTGTAATTACAATGATTTATATAATTTTGGATGAAACGTTTATATGTTCGTAAGTAATATGTATCGTCACTTTAAGTAGTTAAAGTTTAATTATTTTATTGATATAACAGGTATAGTGATCATGTGTCATGATTTTTTTTTCATGAACAATGACTGACACCTAACAAGTGTTTTTCCGTTAGGTAAAACTATTTCAATTCGTTGTTTCCAACACGAATCAATAACCAAGGTAAGATTATCCAAACAAGCCTCTTATTCGTGGGGCCAAGACATGACTTGACGAATGAGAAGTTCGAAGACAACCCAAATGAGCCTCTTGTTCATACCATGCACACATCCTTGATTGCGGAAGAAAAATAAACAACAACGAGAGATATAATAAAAAGAGACGCGGGACTAAGGGAATATTTTCATAAACATAGAAGCCATAGGAAGAGTCAAGCTCATAAGCATAAATACATCATAATATCCAACAATACCTCTAATTTGGAATAAAGCGAGGTCCAAGACACTTCCCGGGCTCACCCTCATAATAATAAGGATCCAACACAAGAAATAGGTCTCAACATAACATGAAATAAAGTAGATATCATCCTTGGAGTTGAGGACTCACCAAAGCATTCTTGGAGAACCACACTAGCCATGTGGAGGAGGGTCAAAAGGAGTTCCCGATTCCTATATGGTGAAATCATGTGGACATAGAATATGCGATAATACATTTGAATGTACTAACTATGCAGGATGCAATGCAACAAGAACCATAGGTCATAATAACAAGATGCTTGAAACGACCCCAAAAAAGCCAGAAAATATGCCTCGAAAGTGCCCGGAATCGTAATGTTCATATATCTCAAAATTCATATGTGATATCGAAAATCTGACTTCATATTCTTGTTCAGGGGGTCAAATTTAGGGGAAAAAGGATCTAACCTCGATTTTATAGCAACCGTAGCAAATTTCAAAATTTCAAAGTGAGCTCGAAAATAGTGTTCAGGCGTGTCTGGGGCGCGACGTGCGTTAGTGTATTTTGCAGTCTAGTTTTGTTTTTCGGTCCAAGACTTTCAAGTCTTGGGCCTAAGTGTTCCTAGACGTGAAAATACTTATACTTAGCCATTTTTTACCCTTATATCATTTAAAACATTCCCCAATACTCACCCAAACCCTTAGACTTACATTTCTCTCAAAATTCAAGTGTCAAAACCCTCACCGGATCTTAAGGATTACACTCAAGCTTCAAATCTCCATCTCCAATCTTCATCAAGTTCATCTCCAAAGCTAAGGTATGTGAGTTTCTTTCATGGGTTCCTTTCACCCATGATTCGCAAGCTTTCTTTTTCTTAAAAATTGCATGATTTAAAGTTGATTTACTCATGGGTCTTGTTTATATGAAATTCACTATACACTATGTTGAGACTTTGAAATAGTGACTATTTTACTATGTTTTGGGTTATGAATCTAAGATCTAATATGAGATTTGATGAAGCGTTTTGATGTATATTTCTTGAGGGTGTTACCAAGTATCTATTGATGATTTTACATTGGATTTTCTAGTATGATAATACTCTTGAATTGCATAGTTTTACACTAGTGCTACACATCCTTTAAGTATTTGATAAAATATCCGGTTTAAGATTTTTGAGGAATTGATGGTCCAATGCATGTCTTATGAGTTGAATGACTATCTGATGATGAAATGATGATGAAAAGAGTGCATATATGTGTGTTTAATCATGTAAAGCTCCTATGACGTTGCAAGTGAATTGTTGGGCTCTCATGTTGTTATGTTATTGGGAATTGTTGATGAGCTATTGGGTTCTTATGCTAAGGTTTATGCTTTTGTCAATTGTAAAGCCTACTAGAAGGGGTTATTAACTATGTTATATGTGTTACCCTCTAGTGCAAAGCCAATTTCAACATGTAGGGGTTATGAACTATGTTGAACACCTTACCCTCATGTATAAATCAACGCTAAGCATTACTCATGTCCACACGTAGGGGTTATGAACTTTGTTGTACTCCTTACCCTCATGTATGATTTGAGGTTATGGAATATATACACATTTAGGGGTTATGACTTATACTACCTTTACCCTCATGTGCTATTCACTTACTTATTTCTACATGTAGGGGTTATGAACTATGATGTACTCCTTACCCTGGTGTATAGTTTGAGGTTATGCAATATACACATATGAAGGGGTTATGAACTTTGTAGTATGCCTCACCCTCATATGCACACATGTAGGGCTTATGACCTATGCTACCTTCTACTCTCATGTGCTATTCACTATCTCTTGTTTACATGTAGGGGATTATGAACTATGCTATCTGTTTACCCTCATATACTATCCATTACTTATTAGAAGGGGTTATGACTTATGCTATATCCCTCACCCTCTAGTAAAAGGTATTTGGATGATATAATCATGGAATCTTATTGTGTTAGCAAGTTATGCAAGTATGGTTATTTTCAAGCATGTTTTATTACAAGCATTGTTTCACGCATGTCATATTGCTAATATACTATCTCTTGCTATGATTATGTTTTTTGATTATGTTGCCTAACACTTGTGGCATTGAATCCCACATAATTAGTACATTCTAACGTACTAACGCATACTCTATGCCTACATAATATTATCATATAGGAACCGGAAGCCTGCTTGAGTATCTCCAACAACGTGGCTACTACGATTTCACTCAAGTTGTTGGTGAGTCCTCCATTTCGAGGACGGTTCTTACGATCTCATACTATGTTCTAAACTATCTTTCTTTTATGTATACATTAACTATGAGGGTGAGGCCAATTCCTTTTCTTGGCCCCCGCTTTTATATATGTAGTAGAGGTGATGTTGGACATGTTATGTATCTATGCTATGAGTCTTGACTCTCTTGTTTTTTATGTTTATTATATGGAAGTTTACCCTTAGTCCCAATTCCTCTTGATTATGCTTATTTCTTATTGTCATTTTTATTGCTTCTGCAACCAAGGATGTGTAATGATATACTATGAGGCATGTTTGAGGTTCCTTCGGGTTCCCCATTCACTTGTCACATCTAGACCCTAGGCTTGGTTCGTGATAATGCTTAATCATATTCAATGAACATATGCTTGATATGGGAAATATATGCTCAAACCTTGCACAAACATGCATTAGACGAACATAAGTAAAATCCCACTCACCTTATGGTACAACCTCTTTGGAGAGTATCACCAATACCCCTACGTTACGACATAGCCTTTTCGGTAGGTGTTATAAGATTTTCTTAACTTACAATATAATCTTTTAGTTAGGTGTCGTGATTTATTATACCTTACGGTATAGTGTTTTTGGTAGGTTGTCCTTACCTTACGACATAATCTTTTAAGTAGGGACCATGACTTAATATACCTTACAACATGGCCTTTTCAGTAGGTTCTCCTTACCTTATGATATAATCTTTTAAGTAAGGACCATGATATATTCAATCTTATAGCATAGCCTTTTCGGAAGGTTATTCTTACCTTACGATATAATCTTTTAGGTAGGAACCATGAGCTTACCCTACCTTATGGCATCACCTTTTCAGTAGGTTGCCCTTTACGTAAGAACCATGAGGTATTCTACCTTACGGCATGACCTTTTTGGTAGGGCTACAAATAGCTCATGAAACCATAACATCGAAGAGTCAAGAAAAGGGCATGATTTGACATTTATCACATGATAGACATGTTCATGAATTCAATACAATTTGAAAGCCCAAAATCATCATGAAGTTACTTAACTCATAAATCTTGCAATAGATTATCAATAATTTGAGAATCCTTGTCAATACATTTTATCAAACACTTGGTGGACATATGCATTTCAAGAGTGTTGAATAAGAAGAAGTAAAACCAAATCATTTCAAAGTCAATCAAATCAACCTGCCAACATTATAGTAAAACCCCATCATGGATAACATGTAAATCATATCAAAACTTCGCAATAGTTCATAGATTTCATAGCTTAAATCATGTATAGTCTCAATAGGCAAATTAAAATTATAAAAGATGGAGGATAATTTTATCAGAATAATTAGCAAAAAGCCACTGGTTATACTAATAATTTGATTTGGTCTGATCTCTTTCATATTAATCAAAACATATTTTTAACTAACTAATATGTTTAAATGATGGGATGTTATTCTTTTTAACAATCAAATTTGTCCCCTCGTTAATGTGGATTAAAATTTATCTTTAACGATTGAAAAATGATTAGGTCACTATAAGTATATTTATAACGAACGAAAAAAGAATTGATCACTATAAGTATTTTTATAATGACCGAAAAAGAATTGATCACTATAAGTGTATATTATAACGATCGAAAAAAGATTTGGTTGCTATAAATATACTTATAATGATCGAGAAAAAATTTGATCACTATAAATATATTTATAATGACCGAAAAAATTGGTCACTATAAGTGTATTTATAACAACTGGATTTATTTTTCTTCGTTAAGAAATGGTCGGTTAAAGTCTTTTTTCTTGTAGTGAAAGATTAATTCATAGTATAAGCTTAAAAAGGATATTCATGCATAATCAACAATATTTGATAAAACTCCAATATAATTCATACTCATTTTTCATAATAAGAGATACCCATAAGTAGTGCAAATTGAAAACATGCAATTTTCATAAAAAAGGAAGATTTGGGCTCCATGGATGAAATGACCCAATAGATAAAACCACATACTTCAAACTTGGTTTTTCTTGAGTTGAGCTTGAAGAGAACTTAGGGCTTGAAGAAAATCTTGGAGTTCCAAAATTAAGCTTGAAATCCTTGCATTTTAATAGGAATTTTTGATAAAGTGCTAGAGAGGTTTTAGAGGGGTTTTTGAGTGATATAGAGTTAAAAAATGGCTAAGTGTGGGTGATTTTATGTTTAAATAGGCATGGGGCTATGACCCCAATGCCCTTAGGATAAAATAGAAAATAGAAAAAAATTGCACTGGTTCGCGTCTGCTTCGCGATGCGTACCCAACGTGAAGGCTATTTTTACATAGCTCCGCGCCCCTGGAGTGTCGTGGCCAAGGTGCGGATCGCCACTGTTTCCGAAAATTTTGCGAGAATTATTTTTCAACACGGGTACTCTAAAATCGATGTTATACCCATTTTCCTCTCATTTTTCCCACAATCAAGAATATGAAGTCAGATTTTTGATATCATACACGGATTTTGAGATATATGGAAATTACGATTTTGGGAATTTTTCGAAGCACATTTTTAGGGCGTTTCAATATCTCCTCCTTGGGAACATTCATCCCCAAATGCCAAAGAAACGTACATAAAAGAAGTAATCATGAAGATTTCAACTCGACATGAATGCATCAAATGCGTTTAAATATCATTTCAAAAATTCCAACATAAGTGTCAAAATCACCATAAACTTGTCAACATAAACATAAATGCATGCAAAATGACATAGGGGCTGAACCTTAAGACCTGAAATCATACTAGGGACTTAGTTTGCTATCTTAAGCTTGAATAGAATGAAAGAGGTACGGATATCACCTCTTCATTTTCGCTCCGGCTTCCCAAGTGACGCTTTCGACTTGCTGATTCCTCCAAAGAACCTTGACGGAAGCTACATCTTTATTTCTCAACCTCTTATCTTGCCTATCTAAAATATCCACAGGTCCTCATAGGTCAACTCATCCTCCACAACACCAATGATGTAAAAGATTTCTTTAGTAGTTGGGTCACCCATACATCTCTTCACATAGATACATGAAATACCGGATGAACTATATCCATTTCCCTAGGAAGTTCCAATACATAAGCAACTTTACCAATTCTCCCCAACACGCTGCACAGACCCATAAACCTTTGGCTCAATTCCCTTCTTGCTAAACCGGATCACACCCTCCATGGGTGAGACTTTCAAGTGAACCCAATCATCAGCATCAAGCACACTTAACCTACATTGGTACCTAAGGACCCCATCTCCCCCTTGGTGAAAAACCTCCACTTACTAACCTTCACCAAAGCCTTCAATTGTAGCAAGTCGGGTCAAGGTTTTGTTTCGTCTTGACTTCCTCAATCAAAAAGGATCCGACACCATCCTCAACCACTACACCACCATTTTTCACTTCATCCAACCTCATTCCCAACCTAGCCAACTGGTCTACTTCTCTAACCACCTCTTTGTTCCCCAAAAACTCACACTTTTCATACTTAGCAAACAACCTCCCACCCTTCAAAATTGCAACACCACCCTCAAATAATTCACAAGCTCTTATTCACTTTGAAAATAAATCAATATACTATCACTTAAAACTACCACAAACATATCAAGGTAGGGTTAAAGACCTTATTCATGAGATATACAAACATAGCTGGGGAATCAATCAAGCAAAAGACATTAGCACAAATTTAAAATATCAGGAAAGACATCAAGAAACTCATTAACTACCTGAATCGACTCAATAGGAAGGATTAAGACTTAACATCCCCAACCCTTATGAGATGGTAAATACAACCCTTAGAGATCAATTTGTTCCTTAAGACAAGAAATGAATCTATCTGTAACTACCACTTTACAACTTTCCACTCAAGTACGAACTCATTAAGGAATTTAAATCTAACATTATGGGTTCTACAATCAATAGAAGTATGATATGCATGAAACCAATCCATCCCCAAGAATAATATCAAAATCCACCATGAAAAGTTCAGCAAAATCACTAGACATGACTTTATGCAATAAGGACATGGGACACCACTAAAGCCTTTTTCTAGCAACAATAGACTCACCAATGGGGTAGACACCTAGAAGGATCACATACAAATTTGGGCACACTTGAAGTTTATTAGTAACAAAAGGAATAATGAAAGAAATAGTGACACCTGGTCCTATCAAAGCATGTACATCAAAATCAAGAACCTTAAATATACCGGTAATAATATCGGTCACCTCATTCCCTCCTTGCCTCCCTTAAAGAGCATAAAATCGATTATGTCATAGAGCACGTCCTTGTTGGCTTTCTTGAGACCTTTCATCAACATGGCCACCTTGCCCTTGTGGTTAGCCATTTTTAAGATTGTTTTGAGCACGTGAGCGATTCAGAATTTTGTGGCCCATCTCACCACACCCAAAGCATACACCCTTGTTCGTCCAACATGTGCCACCACGTTTCCTCCCACATTTTGGGAATCTAGGATGAGTCACACCATCATCACCTCCTTGGGGCCTTGTGTAAGGCACTCCCTCCTTAGTAACCCTCTTGTTTGGAGCACTAGAGGATCCTTGGCCTCGACACTTGAGATCTAGTTGAAACTGATCACCCTCAAACCGAGCCCTCTTGGACTCCCCACTTCTCTTCTTCCTAAGTTTCTCCTCCTCAAGTTGTTTGGCAAAGCTCATGAGCCAAGAAAAATCCATATCACTTACAAGCATTGTAGTAAGACACTCTTTATTTACCAAGTCGGATACCATCGACACAAACTTGTTCATACTTGATCTAGGTTTGGCGGCCAATTGAGGAACATACTTGGAGAGCTTGTTGAACGTGAGGGCATACTCCCTCACACTCATGGAACCTTGCTTAAGATTCATGAACTCCATCATTTTTAGCCTCTCTCAACTCAATAGGGAAGAACCGGTTAACGAAGGCAGCTTTGAACTCCTCCTAAGAAATAGAATCATGATTTCCCCTCTCTATCTTCCATTGCACAAACCAAATTTGAGCCACACCTTTTAGTTAGTAGGATGCTAGTTCTGTCTTCTCCTCCGAATTGATCCCAGTGATGGATAGCACCTTGTACACCTCATCTATGAACTCTTAGGGATCTTCTTCTGCCTTGGATCCCTGAAATTTCGAAGGGTTCATTCAAGTAAAGTCCCTCGCTTTTGAGGGCGGAGTATGAGCATGGGGGATTGGGCCCCTTTATTTAATTAGTTGGTCATTGCATGGACCAACTTGATAATAGCATTCCGGAAGTCAACTTCGGTAGCCCCTCCATCTTGAGGAGCGCTATTAGCCGGTTGACCCAAGGGTGCACAGGCCCTCCTTGGCCTTCCTTTTTATAGCGGCATAATCTGGAAGAGCAAAGAGCATTAGTTAAGGAAAAATCCTTATCTTACATCTAAGGTATGACATAGACCATGAAAAAGTGAATCATTTCCTTGAACGCCTCATAGCCTCCCATTCATAGTTGTGGTACGCTTTACAACCATTAATAAGACTCTAATCATTGTGGTGTATTTGATTCTGAGGACCATTAAAAACCTAATGCTTTGATACCAAGTTTGACATGACCCAAGCCGGGGGCCTAGACGTGACGCAGTGAATGAGAAGTCTGAAGACAACCTAAACAAGCCTCTTGTTCGTAACATGCACACATCCTTGGTTGTAGAAGCAAAATAAACAACAACGAGATATAATAAAAAGAGAAGCGGGACTAAGGGAATATTTTCATAAATATAGAATCCATAAGAAGAGTCAAGTTCATAAGCATAAATACATCATAATATATAACTACATCGCTAGTTTGGAATGGAGCGAGGGCCAAGAGACTTTTCGGGCTCACCCTCATAATAATAAGGATCCAACATAAGAAATATGTCTCAACATAACATAAAATAAAGTAGATATCATCCTCGAAGTTGAGGACTCACCAAAGCTTTCCTGGAGAACCAAACTAGCCATATGGAGTAGCGTCAAAAGGAGCCCGATTCCTACATGGTGAAATCATGTAGGCATAGAGTATAAATTAGTATGTTTGAATGTAGTAGGTATGGAGCAACACAACAAGAACCATAGGCTATAATAACGAGATGCTTAATCATATTCAATGAACATATGCTCAATATTGAATATCTATTCTCAAACCTTCACAAACATGCATGAGATAAACCCAAGTAAACAGCCACTCACCTTATGGTACAACCTTTTTACAGATTATCACCAATACCCCAACCTTCCGACATAGCCTTTTTGGTAGGTGTTATAAGATGTCCTTAGCTTACAATATAATCTTTTAGGTAGGTGTCGTGATTTATTTTACCTTGCGCATGACCTTTATGGTAGGTTGTCCTTACCTTTATGACATAATCTTTTAAGTAGCGACCATGACTTATTATACCTTACGGCACGTCCTTTTTGGTAGGTTGTCCTTACCTTACGATATAATCTTTTAAGTAGGGACCATGATTTATTCAACCTTAAAGTATAGCCTTTTCGGGAGGTTATTCTTAACGTACAATACAATCTTTTAAGTAGGAACCATGAGCTTACCCTACCTTATGGCATGGCCTTTTCAGTAGGTTGTCCTTAACTTATGACATAGTATTTTAGGTAGGAACCATTAGGTATTCTACCTTACGGCATGACTTTTTCGGTAGGGGTACAAATAGCTCATGAAACTATCACATCGAAGAGTCAATAAAAATGCATGATTTGACATTTATCCCATTATAGACATATTCATGAATTCAATACAATTTGAAAGCCCAAAATCATCATGAAGTTACTTGACTCATAAATCATGCAATAGATTATCAATAACTTGAGAATCCTTGTCAAGAAATTTTATCAAACACTTGGTAGGCATATGCATTTGAAGAGTGTGGAGCAAGAAGTAAAACCAAATCATTTCAAAGTAAATCAAATTAGCCTGCCAATATTATAGTAAAACCCCATCATGGGTAACATGTATATCATATCAAAACTTTACAATAGTTCATATATTTCATAGATTGAATTATGTATAGTCTCAATAGACATAGATTAATTCATAGTGTAAGCTTAAAAAGGATATTTATGCATAATCAATAATGTTTGATAGAACTCAAAGATGATTCGTACTCATTTTTCATAATAAGAGATACCCAAAAGTAGTATAATTTGAAAACATTTAATTTTCATAAAAAGGAAGATTTGGAATCCATGGGTGAAAGGATCTGATGGATGAAACCCACATACCTCAAATATGGGTTTTCTTGAGTTGATCTTGAAGAGAACTTGAGGCTTGAAGAGAATCCTGGAGTTCCAAAATTAAGCTTGAGATCCTTGAATTTGGATGAAAATTTTGGATAAAGTGTTAGAGAGGTTTTAGAGGGGTTTTTTAGTGATATTGATTTGAAGAATAACTAAGTATGAGTGACTTTACGTTTAAATGGGCATGGGGCTATGACCCCAATGCCCTTGGGCCGAAAAACAAAATAGGAGAAAAACTACACTGGTCTGCGTCTAGTCTGCAACATGGACCCAATGTGAAGCCCATTTTGACATAGCTCCATGTCCTTGGAGTGTCGCGGCCAGGGTGTGAATCGCCATGGTTTTCCAAAATTTTGCGAAAATTATTTTTTACTATGGGTCCTCTAAAATCGAGGTTATACCCATTTCCTACTTAATTTTCTCCCCGATCAAGAATATGAAGTTGAATTTTTGATATCAAGCACGAATTTTGAGATATATGAAAATTACGATTATGAGCATTTCCGAATTCCATTTTTTGGGTATTTCAGACATGCCTCAAATATGCTCATTATCTCGACCTCATGTATGCAGCGATGAATAACCTCGTCAGCTCAAAAACAAAATAACTATGATTTCTTCCACATAAACTTCCTTGCATATGACATAAATTTTTGATGCCGCTGGAAGAACATGTTTGATGGTAAGACATAACTCACCGTATAGTTGGCAAAATTGCAAACCATGGAATCAGAGGTCCTATTATACAACCATTATGTGCTCATTTGGAAAAGTATCATCAATCTCAACAACATTTGGTAGCTTCAGCATTACCTTTTCCTCTAGCATGGATAGATAATCAACTACCTGATTTTTTATTTCCTTTCGATCTTTAATCTAAAAGTCAAACTTTTGCAGTAGGAGCACTTAACAAATCAATCTAGGCTTACCATCCTTTTTTTCCATAAAAGTATAAAAGCGCTACATGATTAGTGTGTACAATGACCTTGGGGTCAAGTAAGATTTGAATTTCGTAGATGCAAACACCACTACAAGCAATTCATATTCAATCATCATATAGTTCCTCTTGGTAATGTTAACAGCTTTGCTGGCATAGTAAATAGATCGCAAATTCTTCTCATGTCACTACAACAAATTCGATTATCAGGGACAAATGATTTCATCACTAATTAATCATGTTTCATCACTAAAGATCTTGTGTGATGAAAAGTAATTTGTCAATCAATCATCTCTAAATGTGGGTCAATAAAAGTATACAAAGACAATTTAATGTTTCATCACTAAAAGTTATATTAGATACAAAATGAAAAATTCTCTCTAAATGCATAAATATTTGTGAGAAATATATTTGTCATAAAAAGTGTAATTTTTTTTTGCAGTTGATTGTATGTGTTTTGTCACTAAAAACTGACAAGTGTAATTTTTTTGTAGTTGATAGTATATTTTGTCACTAAAAAAGTTATTACCGCCACAAAATTATATCATCACTAATTATTTAGTTCAATCAGTGACGACATCAGGGATCTCTAAAGTTATATATATTTCGTACATAGTTGAACAAATGTATTTTCATCATTAATCGTTAACTTTTATATACAAAAAGTTATTTCGTCCTTAAATACATCAATTAGGGATAAATTTATTAATATAAAAGTGTTAATAATTTTGAGTTTAAATATATTATTTTATCATTAAAGTATTTTTTACCGACAATTAGGATTGCGTATCGGGTGATTCTGTTCGGTTTTGAATATTATCGGTTTTACTTATTGATTATCAGTTTGTAGATATGTCAAACCATTAAGGAACTCTTCAGATATTGATTTATTGGTTATTGATTGTTAACCTTTATCATTTTGATTATCGGGTAAACCATTAACAATTATAAGCTTTGAACTCCTAGTGGCTATCAAGAATTACAACTAGAATGTGCAAAGTTCTGCACTCTTGTAACAAACTACAACCTTCAATTGCTTTCCTTTGTTACTTTCTAGAGTGCAGAACTTTGAAGAGTGAAATAAGAACTTCGTTACTTTCAAGAGTGCAGAACTCTTGAAGTAATTTAGCAGTGTACAAGCAACAACAAATTGAGCAACACGATTATAACCAGCAACAAATTCAGCAATGCACATGTAATGACCCTCCAGGTCACTTCTATGATTTAGGTTTAATTATGTTTACTTAAGCATGTGTATAATAACTTTGAAACTATTTGGGTGATTATTGATTCGGTTATTCGGGAGTTATATGGATTTTTGAGCTAACCAAGAGGTTATACCCGTAAAATCAACTTTTGAGTAAAGTCCTAGTAAACAAACTTCGAATGGAATTCTAGCAAATCCATTAGCTCTGGAACGATCGAATTAGGGTAGGGGTATGTCTGGTGTAATTATATCGTGGATTGCAAATTTGGCCTGGGAGCCAGTTAATAGTTTACCCATTCAATGTTCTCGGGAATCATTCCTCGGATGAGAATTTTGATAGCGTGGTTAGCTCCAGAATATCAGTTTTAGTATGGGTCGACCCTATGGTTGATATGGGGACGTCCGAATGTGATTTCATCCGGGGGCTTTTCTTTAAATGTTGCAGATAAAGAAAATGGGACCATCATTATAAGCTCCATTTGAAATTCTGTCTGCACTATTGGGTCTAGAAAGATGAAATCTATAGGGTTACATAGTTTGTTTGGAAAATTGGAGTCTGAATAAGCCCGAAATGGTGATTATTCCAAACGATGAAATACATATATATATATATATATATATATATACTTATTTTTCTAGGAAAATTATATAATTATTTCCTCCAAATTCGTGCCGCGATTTCAAGTTCATTTTTCATTCAATTTGAGCGATGTAAAAGGCTATGTGACTTGATTTTTCACAAGGAACACTGTTGTAAAGTCAGATTCAGGATTTAACACGTATTTTGAGATAAATCTCTGCTTTTTATTTATTTATATATCGGGAATGAGTAGAACTTTACATTGCAATATCTCGGTCATTTCTTAACGTAATTAAGTGAAATTTATGTCTAAATTGCTCTACATTCTGAGAAGGATGCCGTGGTATGCTAGGTATTTCCTAATTTTGTCTATTTTTTTTAGAATTTTGACCGAGAAAGATTGAAAAGAATATTTTCTCGATAATATTTTTAACTTTGTTTTTTGGGCCTTTTAACTTTGTTTTTTGGGCCTTTTCTTAGTCGTCTGGGGTTTGTTATTTGCCGAATTTCTGATTATGGAATTGTGGTGATATGGCGATGATTTTATGGAGATTGATTAAGTATTTTGAGCATGGGCCCCGATTTACCCTGTTTTAGTCTTAATTGATTTAATTTCACTCATTTCTTGAGATTTTACAATAAAACCAACCATAATGATCTTGTCACTTATGTGTTAATAGCTAAGCAACATTGAGAGGCGTTTCGAAAGAGAATATCTTGGTTGGACTGAATCAAAGCAAGAGACCTTAGATGCCAGATAAGCTAGCTTTCTCTACACCCTAGACTGAGCTAAGATGTTTGTATATTTGAGTTGGAATATGTAAAAATATACTATTTATCAATTAAGTTGTGTAGTATATGTTATATATGGCTGGATGTGATTGGTGTGTTGTTTATATATAACATATACAGCTGGATGTGATTGGTGTGTTGTTTACATATAGTGAGGGCTGTGTTGGTTGTAGTTATTATATTACCGGAGTTCATACATGATGTGACTATGAAAGGGCTTGAAAGGAGTTGGTTAGAGCTCAGAACATATAACAGATATATGCACTGATCTTGACTCTTGCTTGTATATGTGTGTGGTATGAGGATATCAGAATACACTTGCTAGTGAGATTAACCTGTGATTACATGTTATCCTGTGTGCTAAATCTAGTATGTATATGTACAATGCGGGTGCAGTTATCTATATCTTTACTCAGTACTTTTCGAAGAATTCCCTAATTAAACATGATTCTATGTTGCTCTGTAGTTTATATAATCCTGTATACCGTTGTTATCTATTATGTACTTGTTCCACTGGTTAGTGATAAGAGATACACTATGTTCTGGGGACGATCATAGTTGTACCCCGGAAGGAGCTTCTTGACCTATAATATGAGATACGTTGATACTAAGCCACTGACGGGTTAGAGATGGGAGAGAGGCCCTGTTAGCAAGGTGTAGGTCATATCCTATAGGCATTTTAGGTGATCTATGATGAGACACTAGTTATATGGGTTTATCTTGGGGAGTGACATCTAGTTGAGAGTGGCACATGTTCAGTAGGGTCAGCGCATGATTGCCTTAGGCGATATTCTTTGTAGTTGCTAAGCTATGACATGTTCTTGGTGGGTGTCAATCTTTCTAATTATCTACCTTTTGGGCCTTAGCTTGGGTTATACTGATGTTGCCCTATGAGTTGCTTTACATAGAAAGGGGCCTGGTTCTAGTATAGGCATAACTCTGTAGAGTCTACTTGTCTTGGGTACCTATAATGTACTGTGATAGTCCATGTTTTCTCTAAGCACTGGGGATTAGTGAGGTTGTGGTATACTTGGCCTTAGATAGGTGTGGCTCTATGGTGTTTAGGGATATATATACTCTCCGATGTACTTTTGATACTTGTTGTGTACTAGTTCTTTCCATTCGATTCTACGGTATCTGTTGTATCTTAGGAAGATGGTGATTGTGATTATTTGGGTTAGATTGAGATTGTGGGATACCTAGGTTGAGAGTGTCGTAGGCTATGTTAACTCTTGGCACGATGCAATTATCGTCACCTACATTCACTCAGTGCATGATATGACTTTGGATTTCTGAATCTGGATAGAATGGTGGAGTGAGTGATCGATTGATGCCTTGTGTCCCAGATGACGTTCCTCGTTGTTGTTCGAGAACTGGCGTCCACATTCGAGTGTCTGAGTTCACAGGTTTTATGCCTCATGTTCTAAGTTTTGGTGGTAATGCCCAGAGGCCGGGCAATGAATATCAATTCAGTGGATCGAGCGTCGGCTAAGATTTGGGTTGAGGACCCCAATTGATATTCCATGGGTCTGGCCCCGTGATTGATATTCCATGAGCCTAGGCCCCATGATTCATATCTTGAGGTGAGACACTATTATTTGAGGTGGATTCTTTCTCTCATGGGGGATATGTTTCACCGTTACATTTATGGTCAGACCACTTGGTCCTGCCTGACTGCCCTATCATGACCCAAGCCTAGGGCCTATATGTGACATGGTGAATGGGAACCCGAAGGGACCCCAAACAAGCCTCTTAGCATATCATTTACACATCCTTGGTTGCAAAAGCAATTAAACAACAACAAGAGAGTATAAAAAGGGATAAAGGGACTAAGGGGAAGTCTTAGATATCCATAAACAATCAATAGTCAAGAGCATAGCGTAATTACATCACTTGTCCAACAACACCTCTAAACATAGAACGGGTGGGCCCAAGACACTTGTTTAGGCTCACCCTTAAAGTATGAAGAGTTCAACATAAAGGAATAACATAAGGAAGAGTAGCATAGCTAGTGTCCCAAAGTTGAGGACTCACCAAAGCTTATCTTCAAGATATCACAACTAGCCACGTGGAGGATGATCGTAAGAAGCTCCAATTCCTACATGGTAACATCATGTAGTCATAGAGTATGTGTTAGTACATTTGAATGTACTAAGTATGTAGGATGCAATGCAACAAGAGATAGTCAACATGGTCAAAATGCATAAACATAGGCAATGGATAGTATAATAAAAATATGGCATGCATGGTCAATGCTTGAAATAAAACATGCTTGTATAGAGCATAATACATGTGTAGGAGGAGACCATCATCATAGAGCATACAAAATAGTACTTCGAATATGAGGCATACCACCCCCTTAGAAGGCGATTGAGGTATCTACCCCTCAATTGGTAGTACGGGCTTACCACCACCCGACAAGGCCATTGAGGTATCCACCCCTCCCCCAACGTGGCAGTATGGGCTTACCACCCCCTAACAAGGCGATTGAGGCTTAACACCTTCAACAAGGTGTGGTCAACTTGCAACACTATAAATACTTTTCATGAATTCATTACAAACATATATTCCTTTCATCATCATAAAGTCACTTGACTCATAGTCCATACAATATATCATCAATAGCTCAAGAATTCTTAATCGGATATTTTATCAAACACTTAGCAAGTGTATATTACTAGTTCAAATAATGCAATTTAAGCGTAGAATCATGTCAGAAAACTTAATGTAAAACAACCCACCAACACTTGGTAACACCCTCAAGTAAAATAGATTGAAATCCTTCATCAAATCTCATAATAGATCATAGATTCATAACTCAAAACATGATTAAACAATCAACATTTTATGAAATCCCAACATAGTTTATAATCAACTTTCATAATAAGAGATACCCATAGATAATCCAACTTGAAAACATGCAATTTACATAAAAAGGAGGTTGGGCAACATAGGTGAAAGAACCCAATCGTTGAAACCCACATACTTCGAACTTAGGTATTTCCTTAATGAAGATTTTAATGAGAACTTGAAGCTTGAATGAATTTCTTGAAATCCAGAGATGAGTTTGGGACACTTGAATTTGGATGAAATATTTCGCTAAGTGTTAGAGACAGTTTTGGGGAATGCCTTGATTGATATGGGGTTGAAAAATCACTAAATATAGATGTTCTTATGCATAGAAAGGTTTAGGCCCAAGAACCCAAGACATAAGATCGAAACAGAAAAAAATGGCAACAAAATACATAGGTCCGCGCCCTAGCCGCATCGCGCCAGGGGTGCAGATCCTTACTATTTTGCGAAATTTTTGGAAAATATAATTTTGCTACGGTTGCTCTAAAATCAAGGTTATACCCATCTCCCACTCAATTTTCCCCCTGATCATGAATATGAAGTTGATTTTCTATATCACACACGTATTTTGAGATATATGGAAATTACGATTATGGGAATTTTCTAGACACATTTTCAGGCACTTTTTGGGGCTTCTCAATATCTCCCTCTTGGGAACATGCATCCCCAAATGTCAAAAAAATGTACATAAAAGTGGTAACCAAGATGATTTAAGTCCAACACATGAATGCAACAATGCACTTAAACATCATTTCAAAAATCTTAAAATAAGTGTCAAAATCACCATGAACTTGTCAACATAAACATGAATGCATGCAAATGACATAAAGGCTGAAACTTAGATTTGAAATCCTATAGAGGACTTAAAATTAGTACCTTGGGCTTGAGTAGAATGGAAGATATAGGTATATCACTTTTTCATGTCTGCCTCGGCTTCCCATGTGGCACTTTCAACTTGTTGGTTCCTCCAAAGGACCTTAATAGAAGCTACATCCTTGTTCCTCAATCTCTTCACTTGTCTGTCGAATTTTTCTACCAGGACCTCTTCATAAGTCAAATTGTTTTCAACAACACCCACCATACCTAAAGGCACAATTGCACTTTGATCACCCACACACTTCCTTAGCATAGGCATATAGAAGACCGGATGAACCATATTCATATCATTGGCCAATTCCAACTCATAGGTCACCTTACCAATCCTTCTCACCACTCTAACTCCAACTCATAGGCCACCTTACTAATCCTTTTCAATACTCTATAAAGACTCCATGCAATCTAACCAACTTATGAACATATAATTTGGCATAATCTTTAGCACCATTAGTAGTCTTAACCGGTAGGAAATGAGCCGAGTTTGTCATTATATCAACGACAACCCAAATAGAATCAAGATGTTTCCTAGTATTAGGCAACCCAACCAAAAAATCCATGTTAATTTCCTCCTCAAATAAATAGTATTTGAAACGTTTCCCTCTTTTAGCCCGAATTTATTTTTCAATTTTTCTTTCCAAGAAACTTATTCTCCATTACAATGGAGTCTAGTCATTCGCCTTCTCACGACAATAGTCATGCATTATTAAATATCGGCAATATTATTCACCCTGAAGATGTTCAACCAAGTGAAGATTTCCGACAATCAGAAATCCCTAACAAACGATTAGATGTTTCAGGCAATGATGTTTCTAATGGTAATAGATCTACGAATACTAATGTTAAATGCGCAAGAAGATGAAGAGTTCCAAGGTTGAAGCATCGAAGACAAAGAAATCGAAGAAGGTTGTTGGGTATACATCTAAAATCCGAAATGATGAAGTCCCTTCAAAAAAAAAAGGAAAAAGATTAGCATCATTATTTGTCAGACCTCCATTGTCAAAGGTTCAAACTTTGCATTATTTTTGTTTGAATTTTTTTGTCACAAGTAGTGTTGGCAATATGATCTGTGTCAATATTTATGTTCTTATTTTTTGGAACTGATATTACCAGACTTTTATTGGAGGCAGTAGCAACATTTTTTGTATCATGAACTATTTTTTGTATTAGTGCATTTAGTTTTATAGAAGAAGTTTGATACTAGTGTTCTATCACAATTGTTTGTATTTATTTTTTTATCGATAAAGTGATTTACTATGTACAATGAGTTGTGAATAAATGTATGATATAGTGCTTTAATGAAATTTTGTTGTATCAGTGCATCTATAAGTTTTGTATCGATAATATATGAGATATAATTTGGTATCATTGTTATTATGATCATCACACAGTATCATCCTGATAAAATATAAGAAATATATGTACATGAATAGTGTAATATTTTTTTCTATAAAGGATGCTATGCATTTTATATCATTGTTATACAAATATTTAAATTTGTATCATTCGTTTCATTTAACATCATATTTTCACTTTATATCATTTTATAGTTTTATAAATATAGAACAAGTGTATCACTAATTTGTATCAATGTTATGTTTATTTATATCAACATTTCAAGTATAGAATTTGCTTACAGTTTATTCCTAATGTGTGTATCAGTATTCACTAAACTTTACTTGTGTTTCAATGATACATCATTTTGTTTCATGGAAATACATGTGTGGATCTGTATTTTTTTAATTGTTATACTAAATACTGATATGTACAATAATACCTATCATATATTTGTTAACACAACTACTGATAAATAAAAAATCATAGAGGTAACAACTAATTGAATTGGATGTTTCCAAACTGTATTGTTCGTGATACAAATTCAAGAATTGTGGCACCAACACTGCATTTAAGTACGCTGGACGCTCATATGGACAGGCCCTAACACCTATATTTTTTCTACCACATAGTTATTGATACATGAATAACCTTTAAATGTCAAAACTGTATTGTACATGATATAAATTCAATAATTATAGTATCAGAACTGTATTTGTCTGGCTCAACAAATAACACAATTAGGTATCAATACGTGCGTTGGCGGCTATAGTTTTGAATATGTTCACACTAACTACTGATGCGTATAACATCATTTGTAATTATTTAGATATCACATATTTTTAATCTAGAATTTCCAAGTATAAATACATGACAATTGCAGAAGTCTAAGTTTGGTTAAAGGTACTGATACCTCCATTATTATTCCACCACACAGTTATTAAAACATAAAATATCATAGAGGTAACAACTAATTCAACTGGAAATTTTCAAACTGTATTATCCATGATACAAATTAAACAATAATAGTATCGGAATTGCATTGGGTACATTGTATGCTCACAAGGATGACAAGTACTTCTACCTCTATTTTTTCCCACCATATAGTTACTGATACATGAATAATCTTAGAATCTAAACTGCATTATCTATGATACATATTCAACAATTATAGTATCAGAACTGTATTTATCTGGTTCAACAATTAATACTTTAAGGTATCAACATGTGTATTGATAACTATTGTTTTGATGATCTTCAAACTAAATATTGATATGCATAACATCATTCATAATGTATCTATGAAATGACCCTAAAAAGTGCCCAAAAATTTGCCGTGGAAGTGCCCGGAATTATAATTTTCATATATCACAAAATTTGTGCGTAATATCAAATATGCGACTTCATATTCCTGTTCAGGGGGTCATTTTGAGTGGGCAATGGGTCTAACCACAATTTAAGAGAAAATGATTAGCAATTTCGATTTTCAAAAATTTTATTTCTAGAGAGTAAAGCGTGCCACTTCCGTGACGCACAGGTGTGCTATTTTGTGACTATTTTTTCAACTCGGTCCAAGACTTTTAAGTCTTGGGTCTAAGTGTTCCCATTCACTAAAATACCTATACTTAGCCACATTTCATCCTTACATCATCCAAAAATATTTTCCAATACTCACTCAAACCTTTAGACAAATTTTTCACCCCTAAATTCAAGTCTCAGACCCTCATTCGGAACTAAGAATTTCCTTCAAGATTCAAGTCTCCATCTCAATCTTCACCAAGAGTTTCTCCAACTCTAAGGTATGTGGGTTTCTTTCATCGGTTCCTTTCACCCATGATATCCAAGCTTCCACTTACTCTAATTTGCATGATTTAAAGTTGAGCCATAATTGGCTATATCTTATTATGAAAATCACTACACACTATGTTGAAGCTCATGAAATTATGACCATTTTTCTATGTTTTGAGTTATGAAACCAAGGACTATTGTAAGATTTGATGAAGGTTTTTTATGTATATTGCTTGAGGTTGTTGCAAGGCGTTGAGTGATGGTTTTAAAATGGTTTTCTTATATAATTTCACTCTTGAATCACATGGTTTTTCACTAGCACTACACACCCACCATAGGTTTGATAAAATGTCCGGGTATGGTTTCTTGTAGAATTGAAGGCTCAATGGATGTTTTCGTTATGAATAATGTTATGGTGATGAAAGAAAAGCATGTATATGATGTTATGATGATGGTAGAAGAAAAATATGTATATAGTGTTTCTCTATATTGTGTTGAATTGACCATAGCCAATTGAGCGGTATGCCTCAATCACCATGGGAGGTAGGCTGTGACCCTCCTCTGACCTTTCAAGGGGTTTGTACCTTGGCTTCATGGTAGGTAGGGCGTGACCATCCTCTAATCTATCAAGGGGTTTCTATCTTGGCACCATGGGAGGTAGGGTGTGACCATTCTCCAACCCGTCAAAGGGTTTGTATCTTGGTAACCTATTGAGAGGTTTGTACCTTAATCAGCATGGGTGGTAGGGTGCTGCAATCTATCATAGTAGGGTCCATTTTTTGCACTTGTATCATAATATATAAAGCATTCCTTTACTACAGCCATCATTCATGCATGTCATCTTGTTATATGTTAGTTAATTGCTTAAATTGTGCATACCTAATATGTCACTTATCTCTTGTTGCATTGTATCCTATATACTTAGTACATGCAAATGTACTAACACATACTCTCTCCTACATGATATCACCAAGTAGGAACTGATGCATAAGTTGATCCTCCTCCTCCTCCACGTGGCTAGTTCAATATTGCTCAAGCTAGCTGGTGAGTCCTCCACTTCGGGCACCTTAGTATTATGCTTTTCTTATTATGTATTGAGAAACTCTTCTTTATTGTTTACTTTAGCTATGAGGGTAAGCACGATTTCTTTTTCTTGGCCCCTGATCTTATCGATGTAATAGAGGTATTATTGGACATGCTATGTATCTATGCTATGAGCTTTTACTATATCGATTCTTGTTGGTCATGATAAGGAAGTGTTCCATTAGCCCCAGTTGACCTAATTTGTTAATTCTTGTTATGTTCTATTGCTTTCGCGACCAAGGATGTATAATAATATTTTATGAGGCTTGTTTGGTATTCCTTCGGGTTCCCCATTTGTTGCTCACGTCTAGGCCCTAGTCTTGGGTCATGACAAAGGTAGTATTAGAGCACTAGGTTGTTAGATCCTTGGAGTCCAACACACCGCATTGATTAGAGTCTTATTCATGGTTGTCTTGTGCACCACAACTATGAGTAGGAGGCTATGAGACGTTCTAGAAAATGTTTCCCTTCTTCATGTTCTAAGTCATACTATAGAGTTGAAGTAAGCTTTCCCCTTAACGATTGTCCTTTGCTATGCTATATCATGCCTAATACAAGAGGAAGATGAGACCGCACGCTCGAGGAGCAACCGACCAATGGGGAGCTTAGGGATGCTCTCACCTTGCTTGCACAAGTGATAGCTAATCAAGATAATCAAGGGACCCAAGACCCTCATGCTCCTACACTGGCCTCTAGGGTAAGGGACGTCATAAGAATGAATTCTTCGGTGTTCTATGGGTCAAAGGTGGATGAAGATCCACAAGAGTTCATTGATGATGTCTACAAGATTTTAACTATTATAGGTGTTGGGTCGAATGAAAAGGCGAACTTAGAGGCGTACCAACTCAAAAGGGTAGCCCGAATATGGTATGACCAATGGAAGAGGGAGATGGGAAATGGTAATTTGGTGCTTTGGGAGGAGTTCAAGGTGGCCTTCCTTGATCAGTTCTTCCCCCTTGAACTTAGGGAAGCTAAGTTGGTGGAATTTATGAAATTGAGACAATGGTCCATGTGTGTGAGGGAGTATGCCCTCAAGTTCAACCAACTTTAAAAGTATACTCCTCATTTGGTGTCCGATCCTAGATGTAGGATGAATAAGTTTGTGATGGGGGTCTTCAACTTGGTAAGTGAAAAATGCCAGTCTGCCATGCTAATTAGTGACATGGACTTGCCTCGGTTGATGACCTATGATGAGCAAATGGAGGAGGAGAAATTGAGGAAGAGAAGAAGTCATGAGGCCAAGAGGGACCGTTTTAGGGGTAAGTTCTAAAGGGGTGGCCAGTCCCACCATGGCCAAGGATCTTCTCATGCTTCTAAGGTGGGATTTGCTCATGATTTCTCCAGATGTTGGTGTTGTGGCTCCTATTGTTGGGTGTCCAAAGTGTGGTAGGGGTCACAGTGGCCTATGTTTGAGGGACACTAATGCTTGTTTTGGTTGTGGGGAGATGGGTCACAAAAAGTTTGAATGCCCTTGGTATCACAACAACGGTAAGGAGGTGCATTCACAAGGTGCTAATGTGAATCCATTGGGGGAGAGGAAGATGATAAGATGGTTCCCCAAGGGATAATTGGTTTTATGCTTTGCATGGGAGGCAAGGGGTTGATGAGATGTCCGACGTTGTTACTAGTATATTGAAAATTTTTGACTTTCATGTATATGCATTGGTTGATCCAAGTGTCACTCTTTATTTTGTCACCCCCTTTAAAAAGTTCCATGTTGAGAATGAGTTGTTGCATGAGTCATATGATGTTTCTACTCCTATTAGTGCATCGATTGGCTAGATTGGAAGTTAGGTTGGAAGATGTTGGTAATAGTGGTGTGGTTGTTATTGATGGTTCTAAGTCTTCTTTGGTTGATGAGGTGATAGCAAAACAAGATCTTGATCTCTCCTTACTAGAATTGAAGGCCTTGGTGAAAGAGGGCAAAGTGGAGATTTTCTCCCAAGAGGGAGATAGTGCCTTTAGGTACCAAGGTAGGTTGTGTGTAACATGTGTTTATGGTTTGATAGGAAAGATCCTTGATGAGGCCCATAACGCTTCTTATTTTATCCACCCCGATTCCACCAAAATATATAGAGACTTGAGAGAGGTGTATCAGCGGGGAGGCATGAAGAGGGACGTTGCCAAATTCGTTTTCAATTGTCATAGTTGTCAACAAGTCAAAGCCAAACATCAAAGGCCAAGTGGCCTAACCCAAGACATTGAGATTCCTACTTGGAAGTGGGAGGTGATTAATATGGATTTTTCGGTTGGGTTGCCCAAGACTAGAAAAGGGTTTTGATTCCATTTGGGTGGTAGTTGATAGAATGACAAAATCGGCTCACTTCTGGTTAAGACCACATTTGGGGCTAAAGATTATGCAAGGTTATACATTTTGGACTTAGTAAGGTTGCATGGGGTCCCTTTGTCCATCATATCGGATCATGGGGCACAAGTCACTTCACATTTTTGGAGATGTTTCCAAAGGGCTCTTAGTACTAGAGTTAATATTTCTACACCTTCCACCCTCAAACGGATGGCCAAGCCGAGAGGACCATACAAACCCTTGAAGATATGCTTAAAGCATGTGTGTTGGAGCTTAAATGTAGTTGGTATGATCATCTTCCGTAGATTGAGTTTGCCTACAATAATGGCTATCTTTCTAGCATTGGTATGGCACCATTTGAGGCTCTCTATGGGAAACATCATAGATCACTGGTTGGTTGGTTTGAGGTTAGTGAGGTAGCTTTGTTGGAACCAGATCTAGTTATGGAGGCTCTTGAGAAGGTTATGATGATTAGAGAAAGGTTGAAGATGGACAAAGTCGTCAAAAGTCTTATGCCGATGTGAGGAGAAGGGATCTTTAATTCCAAGTTGGTAATTGGGTTTATTTGAAAGTGTCACCAATGAAGGGTGTGATCAATTTTGGTAAGAAGGGCAAGTTTAGCCCAAGATATGTGGGCCCTTATAAGGTGATGAAAGGGGTTGGCAAGGTAGCTTATGAGTTAGAATTTCCTAGGGAAATGAATTTGGTTCACTCAGTGTTTCATGTGTCCATGTTGAGGAAATGTATACGTGATCCAAATATCATTGCACCTCTTGATGTTGTAGGTATTATGGAGGACAAATTGACATATGAAGAGGTTCCGATTCAGATGTTGGATAGGCAAGTAAAGAGGTTGAGAAAGAAAGAGGTGGCATCCGTTAAGGGTTTTTTGGAGGAATCAACAAGTTGAGAGAGCTACTTGGGAGGCCGAAGCGTACATGCAAAAGTGATATCCTTACCTTTTTCACTCCACTCAAGCCTAAGGTATTAATCCAAGTCCTTAATTTGATCTCAAGTCTTAAGTTTATCCCCATGTCATTTCCTATGTTCATGTTTAAATTGAAAAGTTCATAATGATTTTACGCTTATGATGAAGTTTTTGAAATGATGTTTAAGTGCATTCTTGCATCTCTATATGGACTGAAATTGTCAAGTTTGTGCATCTCATATACTTCTCTTTGACATTTGGGGACGAATATTCCCAAGGGCGAGATATTGAAACGACCCCAAAAAATGCCCGAAAATATGCCTAGGAAGTGCCCAGAATTATAATTTCTATATATCTCAAAATACGTGCATGATATCAAAAGTCTAACTTCATATTCTCGTTCAAGGGGTCATTTTTAATGGCAAATGGGTCTAACATGAATTTAAGAGAAAACGATTAGCAATTTCAATTTTCAAAAATTTAGTTTCCAGAGAGTAAAGCATGTCACTTCTGTGACGCGCAGGTGTGTTATTTTATGACTGTTCTTTTCAACTCGGTCCAAGAATTTTAAGTCTTGGGCCTAAGTGTTCCTATTCACTAATATACCTATACTTACCCATATTCCATCCTCACATAATACAAAAATATTTCCCAATACTCACTCAAACACTTAGCCAAATTTATCACACTTAAATTCAAGTCTCAAACCCCTATATGGAACTAAGGATTTCCTTCAAGATTCAAGTCTCCATCTCAATCTTCGTCAAGAGTGTCTCCAAAGCTAAGATATGTGGATTTCTTTAGTGGGTTCCTTTACCCATGATACCTAAGCTTTCTCTTACTCTAATTTGCATGATTTAAAGTTGAGCTATAATTGGGTCTATCTTATTATGAAAATCACTGCACACTATATTGAAGCTCATGAAATTGTGACTATTTTGCTATGTTTTGAGTTATTAAACCAAGGTCTATTGTAAGATTTGATGAAGGATTTTGATGTATATTACTTAAGTGTATTGCAAGGTATTGATTTATGGTTTTGCAATGGATTTTCTTGCAAAATTTCACTCTTGAATTGCATGGTTTTACACTAGTACTACACACCTGCCAAGTGTTTGATAAAATATCTGGGTACGATTTCTTGAGGAATTGAAGGTTCAACGCATGGCTTTTGTTATGAATAATGTTTTGATGATGAAAGAAGAGTATGTATATGATGTTATGATGATGATAGAAGGAAACTATATATATGATTTTTTCTCTATATTTTGTTGAATTGACCATAGCCAATTGACGGGTAAGCCTCAATCACCATGGGAGGTAGGGTGTGACCATCCTCTAACCTTTCAAGGGGTTTGTACGTTGGCACCTTGGGAGGTAGGGTGCGAGCATCCTCTAACCTATCAAGGGGTTTGTACCTTGGCACCATTGGAGGTTGGGTGTGACCATTCTCCAACCCATCAAGGGGTTTGTACCTTTGTAACC
Organism: Solanum clarkiae; assembly: GCA_011800125.2. Classification (NCBI taxonomy): domain Eukaryota; kingdom Viridiplantae; phylum Streptophyta; class Magnoliopsida; order Solanales; family Solanaceae; genus Solanum; species Solanum clarkiae. The sequence continues at coordinate 8,036,713 of JAABOM020000075.1, read as the reverse complement.
TATTAAGGGGTTTGTACCTCAATCACCATGGGTGGTAGGGTGCAAACATCCACCATAATATGGTCTATTTTTCACACTTCTATTAAAATATATGAAGCATGCCTTTACTACAAGCATCATTCATGCATGTCATCTTGTTATATGCTAATTAATTGCTTAAATTATGCATACCTAATATGTCACTTATCTCTTTTTGCATTGCATCCTACATACTTAATACATTCATACATGCTAACGCATACTCTTGCCTACATGATATCACCATGTAGGAACCGGTGCACAAGTTGATCATCCTCCTCCTCCACATGGCTAGTTCAGTACTACTCAAGCTAGTTGGTGAGTCCTCCACTTCGGGGATCTTAATCTAAGTTTCTCTTATTATGTATTGAGATACTCTTCTTTATTGTTTACTTTAGCTATGAGGGTTAGTCCGATTGCTTTGTCTTGGCCTCCGTTCTTATCTATGTAATAAATGTTTTGTTAGACATTCTATGCATCTATACTATGAGCTTTGACTCTATCGACTCTTGTTGTTCATGATATGGAAGTGTTCCCTTAGCCTTAGTTGTCTCAATTTGTTAATTCTTGTTGTATTCTATTGCTTCCGTGACCAAGGATGTATAGTGATATGCTATGAGGCTCGTTTGGGGTTCCTTCGGGTTCCGCATTCGCCAGTCACGTCTAGGCTCTAGGCTTGGTTCGTGACAATTTATTTGGGTATCAGCTATTTTTCATCTAACTATGAATATATTACAACTGCATAAGCTAATACATATTTGGATTCATTGAAACAATAAACTATCATAGAATTTCTGTTATTTCGAAGGTATCAGCCAATTCAATTTTGAATTTTCCTCGTACTAATGTGCTTAATACACAAATGCACGTATGATAATATATGGAAAAAAATAAATACGCTATGAGGATGATACAAAATTTTACTATATTCACTTTTGTTTTTACAACTGATACCTATTTGCATTCCATCAGCAGTGGCACAATTGCAAATGTACTGATACGTGGATGAATCACAACAACCAATAAAAAAAGAAGATGCCCAATACAAAAATAGAAGAACGCATCAATAACTAAGAACAAACACACAAATTTATTCAATATCTACTTCTGATACTTATTTTCCTCCGGTTCGTATTGATACAACTACACACCTGCTGATATGGCGATGAATCACATAAAAATTATAAAAAGGGAATTTATTATACAAACAAAATAATGACACAACAACAGGTAATAATATACACACAAACTTATTTTAACATTGACTGTTGATACCTATTTTCCTCCCATTGGCATTGGCACAACTCCACACCTACTAATACATGGAGGAATCACAAAAATATATAAAAAAATAATAAAATGCGTGATACAAAAAAATGAAGCAAGAACTAATAATACACCTTCTGCTGTCAGAGCTTTTGACCTTGAAGTTGAATCTTTTTTTGATCTTGTATTTGACTTTAAAATTGAATTCTTTTTCGATCTTGTATTTCCCCATAAGCTACACCAACGTTGATTTATCCTATACATCTTTTTTCTTCTCTCGTCCACCTCCAACTCGGCTGCAATGGCAGCTTTTAGGTTAACAAAAGAAACATTGTCACCTATAACAATTCCATTACTCATGTAATGCTTGCAGTAAACATTGTTTTCCTAAAAACTAGAATGCCATAGCAATATTAACATGTTCATACCTATGCAAGTTCGAAAATAGCCAAATTACTCATCCTTTTTTTAAAAAAAGTTTTTTCAACACAAAATTTGAAATCTTCATTACACCTTTCTTGAAAGCATAAAAAAAGTGTTTAGCTGATTGAGGAATGGTCAAATCGCAATTGATTAATTTTGGCACTATGTCTGCAACTTTTCCATTTTTCCCACTGCCAACATTTAATGCTCTTATGTTACCACTTTGTATCACAACCTATTTTTTTGTATCAACAAACTACCAAAATAAGGGATTATTTTGTAATTATGAAAGTTGGTGGGACTACTAGTAATTACCACTGAAAGGTATGATATTTCTGTAAGTTATTACTCCTAAACTAAGATAGATAAATAAAAGTTTCTTCCAAAGTGGTGACACTTAGTTTGTAGTTAGTCAATGTAAACCTATCTTGAGAGGAATGTCCCACATGGACAAAACACAAGAGAGATACTGGGTATGCTAAGTAATGAATTGGTCTATATACTATGAGACGCCTTTTGGGGTGAGCCAAAAGGGAAAAATTCGTTATGGGCTAGGCCCAAGAGTGGACAATACTTCACAGTATTGGGCTAGGTCATTATAGATGGTATCAGAGCCACTCTTATGTCAGTCTTGTCGATGTGGGGCTAGAGTTCAACTGAGTTTTGGCAAATCCTAATGAGGCGGGGCAAACCTTAGTGCTGAGTCTTGGAAAATTCCATGCGGTGGAGGCAAACCTTAGCGAGGATGCTGAGTCCATAGAGGGGGTGTATGTAACAACCCATCTTGAGAGAAGATATCCCACATCGGTAAAACACTTGAGAGATGCCGAGTATATAAATTAATAGACTAGTCTATATACTATGAGACGCCTTATTGAGTGAGACTAAAGGGATAAATCCGTGATAAGCTAAGCCCCAGAGTGGACAATACTTCACAGTATTAAGTCAGGTCATTACAGTCAACTCTCTACTTTTATATCTGTCAAAAGGAGAAAAAAATTAAGATTTAGTTTGAAGTGATCATTCTAGGGTCAAAAGTAACATATGTAGCACAATTTACCACTTGTTTATGTACTACAAAAAATATAGTCATACATATGTGAAGACAACTCTATGGAGTAATATCAACTTGGACAATACCAACGATTTCAAGAACGAAACGAAAGAATTAGATTAAGAGATTAATAAATATTATCATATATAATAAGAAATTTTAAACTAGCAACCAAGTCTAAACATGACTAGTATCATGACTAGTACCACGAAAAACATTAACAAGCAATAATGCAACACTCCACTACCTACTAGTATCATAATGTGATCACAATAACTAATAAGAAGTAGTTTAATGGCTAAAAGAGAGAATACAAACAATAACAAAAAAGTGTAGTAGCTAAAAACTAAAAAACAAATGATGATAAATATCAAAAATTAGAATTACGAGAGTATGACTAGTATTACAACAAACATTTATTAGCAACGTAACACTCTACTACCTACTAGTGTCATGATGTGATCATAATAAATGTTCAGCACATACTTTTAATCATTTTCCACTTTGTATAATGTTGTTATCATCAAGAATAGGCTACACTATACTTATTATCCTCTGCACTTTCAACAAAACCCTCAAACTCAAGGTGGTAAAGCAACTGGAGATTGCAAATCAAATTTGTATAGTGTAGTAGAAAATAAAATTGATTGGGCTTGTAATGGAGGCTGACATCACCATGGCCTAGTTAGTCAGACTGTTCAAAAGTGTCAGCGGGTGTGTATTAGATTCATCGAAAGTAATGTATTTTCAGAGAATTAAACATGGGTGCAACAATTGGTTATTTTTACTATGGAAAAGACAATGATGTATAAAAGCTTTTCATCATTCAAGATGTTGTAGTTGTGGCTGTAGCAGGCACAAATGTTGCAGTATATGAGATTGTTATTGTTGTTTATATGGGCATTCAAGAAGTAGAAATCATAAATAAGACATATTTGTTCAATTATGCTTTGTTTTCTCCATAGCTTCGGCCATAGAGAAGCCTATGGTTGCCGATAAAGCAAATAAAAATCAAACTCAATCAAGTGTTGCTTAATAAAGGTAAACAACTCGCAATAGGACGATAATGAGTTGAAGCTGCTATAATCAAGAAGAGTTTGAAGCTTAATAAGAGGCTATATTGGCAGCCATTTAGGATAATGTAGCAAAAAGTATTTCTTTGACATTTGTAGCTGCTATATTGTATAGATATATCAAGACGCTAGATTAAGTCACTTAAACAATTTCTTTCTTATATAAATTAATTTTGTCATAGTACCTCAAATATTCATACAATATAAGTAGTAATATTTTAGCATTTTAATAGCTACTTAGGCATATGATGATTCATGAAAATACGCCTTTTATGACACCCAAAAAATAAAATTATTGTGAGTTCTTAAGCATGTTTTGTTAGTTTGATATACGTTTTATGCTTATTTTATGAAAAATGATAATTTCATGGATTAAATGAACAATGGACTGATTTGCGTGGAATTTGTTATGGTACTGCTCATGAGGAAGTCTAGCATGCCAAAGAAGCCCTGGAAACATTAATAGAAGTATTGGACGAGCTCGTGAAAGCTAAACGGATCAAACATTTCATAAGTGTGTGAATACTCGAGGAAGAATTGATCGAATTTCACAATGTACAAGGATAGATTTGTGCTTTGAACAGATGACATGCACACAAGGGGCATGTATGGACATTAAAATGCAAGACACCAAAGTTTGGAGCAGTGGGTAATGGACAATAAAAGCTAGAACAACAATGGCTTGAATTTGGATGAGAACAAACAGGAAATGTGAAGGCAACTAGAAATTGGAAGCTACGTGTGTTTGTAGCCACTTAAAAGATGATTTCTTGAAGTTTTTAGATTGAAATCAGCACATATGCAGCTAGACATTGGCATGAGCAGTATGCACTGAGTCTGAAATCTCGAAGCAACCAATTGGGAAACAAAATGCACACCATCAAGCCTTTCACAGCTCGTGGAGCACTTAACGGGAGGCTACTTTCATGAAGGGTCCATAATGATGGTATCTGGGCTAAGGCAGCCATATTTTGCCACCAAGTGAAACACCACGAGCCCCTCCACGGCTCTTGGTGCATACCAAGAGGCATAAGGGAGCTCATGAATTGATTAGGCACTGTGGCCAACGTCCAAACGTGATGGCAACCACCACGTGGTCATTCACGACCCGTGGTGTGTTATATGGCTCATGAAGGAAGTCATCCAGTGTCTAGAAAATGCAACAGCTCCAGGCAAAGCACCACGAGAACATTCAAGGTCTATGGTGCAGTTCACGCTAAGTAAAGAGCTCCATGAAGTGGCTGAATGTCCAGATTTATTCAAGTTTTCCTAGTCCAACTAGGATTTGTTTTCCTTACTGTTTTAGGCTTAGTTTTATTTATTATAAATAGGACTTTTTAGAGATATTAATCCTCATATTTTTAAGTATTGAAAACCATGATCAAAACATATAACTTTCCAGAGATATGCATATACTCAACTTAGCTAGATTAATGACAAACACAAACATGATTCTATCTATACTAGTTACCTTAATGATTGCAGGTAACATGGTGTTGATGGGGAAAAATTGGCTATAGGTTAACAGACTTAGCTAATTTTGACAAGTTAGCTAACATCAATTAATGACTAGAAAAAATATAGTGACCTGATTCGACATGTTAGCTGACAAAGATAGATGACATCAGCACTAGAAAATTAATAAGATTCATAGGATTCTCTACTAGTCATGAGTGAAAAGACTGAGAGAACAACAAAGGTAAAACATAAAATGGGACAGAAGATCCATGCTGTTGAAATAGCCGCCAGAAATTGATATGAATAGTAAAATCATTTTAATAAAAGGAAAATAAAGATTGTAGGGTAAAGGTGTGAGGCTGCTTTCCAGAGGGCAAATGTTATTTAGCTTTCTTAATAATGAAGGCATTATAAAAGAAAAGAAAAAAACTTTTGTTGAATTAGTGTTTTATAACAAACAAGAGGAGAAAAACGTTTGCTGAATTAGTAATTCATAACAAACAAGAGGATCTTCAGGTAGGAATTTGAGCTGATGAACTTGAGAAAGTTCCATATTCTCTGGATTCTTAATCATGAAGACATAACCATTAAGAATATAATATACTTAGTTATTTGATAAGTTCTAATAATAGAATAATGTTATGATTATAATATTGTACAAAATATTCTTACTGGCTATTCTAAGTATCAAGCATGACATAATCGTTAAGAACATTATACAGAATGTTGGCAATGTTCCTTTTAACTTTTATCTTCTAGATAAAACTGTGGTGCCAGGGTCAGGATGCATGCACCTCGACTAATTCAATGGAGTACTCATCAAACATAACACCAGATTACTGTTATTTTCCCTCAAATTTCTACTTAGCTATGGGCAATGTTTCCCTCTATAAGGTGGTATAGCACTTTCTACACTTTGTACAGTAAGATAGAAAGCAGATGAAGTGTCAAGTATTGAGCATCCTCAATATTAAAATTTTTTATAAGGTATTAACTTGTATATTATGATATAAATTAATTGATATAGACTACAATTTGTTAAATATGGAGTTTGAGTTGGGAAAATAAAAATAAAAATATACCTCAAGTTTACATTCTGATAGAGCTCAATCTTTGTTGCATCATTAAAATATTTGCAAAGTTAGATACTATATTCTACAAGAACACAAAGTTCTTACACAGAATGACTGCAACCAACAATAGAAATAATACTACAGAATCCTTAGTATATAATAGAAAATTGTCTTCAGATCCTATGGTAATTAGAAATACAATTATTGATTTTTATCAAATTTTATTCAAAGAGACAGAAAGTTGGAGATCATCTTTGAACGTCCTGGATGTTCAAACAATCATAGCAGAAGAACTAATATGGTTGTGTAAAGGCACCTTTAAATTTCTCACTCCCCATTTCTCCTGCATAACAAGAGCCTTCTTTCAAAGTGGCTATGGCTCTATGGAACCAGATAATACATCACAAATTTGGGCAACCTGAATTCTGGTGTACTAGTGAAGTCAGTGATACCTATAGGGTTGGAATGTAGAGGACCATCAAAAACCTTTGGGTGAGCCTCAAGTATAACTCGCAGATTGTGGTGGGCAGAGGGATAACACAAAGTTTTGGTGGGATAATTGGCATGGAAATAGGATCCTAAAAGACCTATTCCTTATAGTTTTCACAATATGCACAATTACCAATAGTAGGATAGAAGAGATGTGGTCACCACAAGGTTGGAATCTAGTATTTAGAGGGCTGCTTAATGATTGGGAGATTGATAAAGTAGTGCAGTTCTTGAGCATTGGTGGATTCCTTGGTACCACTTTAAAGTCAGACAGATTAGTATGGAGACATCATAAAGATGGGGGTATTTTGGGTGAATGGACTGTAGAATTGGGGGCTCAGAAGAAGCACAAGAGGATCCACTGGACCTTAGAACACAATTTGGAAAGGTGTGGCTCCTGCCAAGGTGAAGTGCTTCACTTGGTTGGTTGCAAGGAAAAGTTGGATGACCCATGAGGCAATGCACAAGAAGGCCAACAACATAGCATCCGGATGTTTCCACTATAAAGAGGTTGTGGAGACTAACAAACATCAATTTATGCATTGTAAGACAACTTCTTAGGTGTGAGCTAGGCTTACAAGCATAGTGAATGAGTATTGGAGTGTGGCAGAACACACCTCTAACCTCCTAAGCTACTGGATCAAAAGGGGTGGCAACAAGAGCTAGAAAAGGTGGTGGAGAAAATTTCCATCATGTATCTGGTTGATTATATGAGAATAAAGGAATTAGAGAATTTTTAAAGGAAAGAAGTGTTCAAAACAGAAGATTAAACGGAAAGTAATTACTACTCTATGTTTTTCGTGTAAAGAGCAGGACATAGAAGAGGAGATACAATTAGTGGACTTCATAGGCTCGTTGTAAGTTTTTTTTTCAGTTCTCTCCTATCTTGTAAAAGTTTGGAGGCAGCAAACATAACCCTTAATGCTAAAGAATACAAACCTTACCAATTAAAAAAATATATAACAAAAATCAAATAAAACCTACATATAAGTTTGTGTACTTCTAACCTTGAAGGCGATGAATGAGCAAAACGTTGCACTTTTCTAAGTATTTCCTCTTTGCATGCAACTATAGTGTCCAATTGAAGAATTTATGGTTGTATTTGAGACTGTTGGTCTTGTATCTGAGTCTGCTGGTTTTCTACCAAAGTTTCAGCAGTATTTAGTTGCTTCTGTAAATCATATTGGGCATTAGAAGCTTTTATTTTTCCTTTCCAAGGGAATCTTCTAACTCTACCATTTTCCATTGGGTAGCTCTTAACTTATTAGGTTTCGGACCTATCATATCCCCAAATTACCCCTAGATGTGACTAGCACTCGCTGACACCATTTGTCGTGGAACCAAATATTCATATACATCCAAAATATCAAAGCACTAAGAATATAATATGTGCAGCTCCAAAACTCATCGCTAACCATTAAAATGGAGTAATTATTAAATCAATATAACATAGAAACTTTATGGAAAGAAATAGTCACTTAACAAAATATTTCTAGCCCAAATCCCACAATAAGATCATGGAGCATCTAAAAGAGTGATATGAGTTTAACTGCCGGGCATACAAACCCCAAAAATAAGAAAAACATAAAAGTATAATAGATAGAGCTAAAAGTAGTAGTCTCCACGAACAATGTGAAGGTTCACCTCAACTACAGAGTCCATAGAAACGAACTCGTCAGCCACAAGTCTCTCCATCTGCAATAGTATCTGCATTGACATACAAGTAAGGAGTGAGCTATATATCAATATAACCCAATAAAATCCTCGACTCGCTACTTTGATACCTCTGGAACAAGAGTTATAAAATGCATGTACACAACAGATATACATAAATAACATACACAAGAATATACTTCATAATTAGTTTAACAAGTTAACCAACTATTTAAGAGGGTCAATACACGTCTTAATTCAATCCACACTTAAAACTTGTCATAAACGACAGTGAAGGAGATCAATCGATAACCCCGACAAGTCCATGAAAGCATGTATAATGCTCTAAAAATATACTATAATAGCATGTACAAAGCTCCTAACATATTACGACAGCATGGGTATGCCCCCAACATATTATGACAAATACATATGCCCTTAGTAACGACATCACAATAATAAAGAAGGATATCCAGGATCACACCACATATAACTTATGAAAATATTCAATATTCTTCTCAAAAATAGCATATCTAGGGTGGGTTAAAGAACACCAACTCTGCCAAGTACATGTTTGCACCAGACAGAGAAAAAAAAGTATATTTTTCAAGGCATATGTGAAAAGCAAGTACTAAAGCTTAAAGTTTTACTTACCTTATCAATGACAAGTTCACAACCTTGCACGCGTAGAACACCCACAAAAACAACCTCTACTTGCCTAAATCTATGAAAAAAAGTACTGATTATCGATATCAATTATATTGGTCAAACTCAAGTTTCAATATCCCTAGCGTTCAACTTTAGGGTTAAACCTTAATACTCAATACCTTATATTATAAATTACAAGTAAAGATATTCTTAAATTAATTACTTAAAACATCTGAACCCTTCCCATATTTATTTAATCATAAATTGAAAATCTGCAACTAAGAAAGATCTTTTTCTTTCTTTGACTCAGTAAGCAGTGAGAAAAGGTTAAGCCAATACCTGTTAATAGCTTCAGAAAAATCTGAAGTTAATTACAACTTAAACTGTTTATCTCTCAAGTCTTTGAGCTGCATGAAAAAATTGAAAACCACTGCTACTTGCTTCTTTCATATTTTCCCTATTTGTTTTTTTCTCCTTTTGTTGTAGGACATGTCAGAAGCAGAAAAATAATACGCTGCTTCTTTTAATTTCTTTAATAAAATTATTGGTTAAAATTACCAATTAACCCTTTACTAGAAAGGGTTATTACATTCTCCCCAACTTAAAATAATGTTTGTCCGCGAACGAGTATAAAATCATACCTGAAGTGTCAAATAGGTGAGGATATCTCTCTCGTATGTCCGTCTCAGACTCTCATGTAGCCTCTAGGGTTGGATGATTGCGACTTTCACTGATTCTTCGACCTCAGTTGTTGCACTTGCATATCTAGAATAGATATCGAACCTTTCTCATATGCTAAATTCTCATCAAGCTCCACATCTTCTAGATTAATCTTATGGCTATAATCACAAACATATTGTCGAAGCATGGACACATAAAATATAGGATGTAGAACAGATAATCTCGGAGGTAAAGCGAGTCGATATGCCATCCATCTAATCCGTTCTAAAATCTCATAAGGACCAATATATCTAGGACTCATCTTACCTTTCTGACCAAATCTCATAGCTCCCTTCATAGGAGAAACTTTCAAAAAGACCTTTTCGCCCTTCATGAACTCCACATCGCGGACATTCTTTTCTACATGGAATTTTTGTCTACTTTGTGTTATCCGAAGCCATTCTTGTATCACTGCAACTTTCTCTAAGGCACGTTGAACCAATCTGGACCTAGTAATTGTGCTTCGCCAGGTTCAAACCATCCAATTGGTGATTGACACTTGCGACCATATAGAGCCTCATACGGTACCATCTGTATACTCGATTGGTAGCTATTATTATAAGCAAACTCTGCCAACGGCAACTAATCTTCCCAATATCTACCAAAATCAATCCACAAACTCTAAGCATGTCCTCTAAGATCTGAATAACCCTCTCAGACTGTTCGTTAGTTTGAGGATAAAAAGTTATACTCAACTCAACTAGTGATCCCAATGACCTCTGAAAAGCCTTCCAAAACTCAATAGTGAACTATGCACCTCGATTTGATATTATTGAAACAAGCACTCTATAAAGCCGAACTATCTCTCGGACGTAAACGTCTGCTAACTGCTCTGCAGTATGAGTAACTTGAACTAGTATAAAATGGGAAAATTTTGTGAGTATGTCCACAATCACCCAAACTGAGTCATGCTTCTTGAAAGTATTCGGCAACCCAATAACAAAATACATAGTAATCCTTTCCCACTTCCACTATTGGATAATTAAGTTTTGCATTATTCCACCTGGTTCTTGACCTTTATATTTGACTTATTGGCAATTCAAACAACTAGTCACATGCTTCGAAATATCATCCTTTATACCTTTCCACCAGTACAAATCACATAAGTCTTGATAATCTTCGAAACACTTGGATGGATGGAGTATGTGAGCTATGAGCCTCTTTCAGTATTAGCCGCTTTACCTCACCTACCATGGGAAAGCACAATCTACCTTGTCGTCACAAAACTCCCTCTCCATCAATTGAGAATGACTTAATGCCTCCTCTCTGCTCTCTATCTCGTAATCTAGCATGTTGGGGATAGTCATATTGGCAAGCCTTGGCTTCTCCAACTAACGATGATTGAAACACCATGCCTACAAGAAACCTGCCAGGAAATGTATGATCAATTCAAACTCCCTGATCAGCTAAAGACTGAATATCCCTAGCCATAGATTGCTTTTCAATAGCAATCCAAGCCAAGCTACCTATAGACTTTCTACCCAAAGAACCTGTCCCCACATTCGTCCTTCTGGGATGATAAAGAATAGTAAGGTCATACTTTTTTAGTAGCTCCAACCACCATCACTGCCTCAAATTCAGATCTCTTTGCTTGAATATGTATTGTAAACTCTTGTGATCAGTATAGACTTCACAAGGCTCTCCAGAAAGATAGTAATGCCAGATTTTTAGCGTAAATGTAATTATGGACAACTCTAAATCATGTGTCAAATAATTCTTCTCATGAGTCTTTAGCTATCAAGAAGCATATTCAACCACTTTACCATTCTTGCATTAAGATACCACCCAATCTGACTCTAGACGCATCACAATAAATGGTGAAACCACCCTCTACTATGGGTAAGGTCAAAATAGGAGTTGTACTCAATATAATCTCTAATTTCTGGAAACTCTCTTCACATTCATCTGAACTAAAAAATCACACCTTTCTAAGTTAAACATATCAATGGAGAAGCTATCTTTGACAAAACCTCCACTAACTATCTGTACTATCAAGCTATCCCTAAGAAACTGCGTATCTCCGTAGGAGTATTACGTTGTGGCCAATCCCGGACAGCTTCTACCTTTCTTAGATCAACTTGTATCCTATCTCATAACACCATGTGTCCTAGATAGGAAACTGTTCTCAAACAAAACCCGCATTTTGAGAACATAGCATAAAGCTTTCGTTCTCTAAGTTTCTGCAATATAACTCTCAAATGATGTTCATGCTCAGCCTCATCTCGAGAGTAGACCAAAATATCATCAATGAATACAATCACAAACTAGTCTAAGTATGACTTGAATACCCTGTTCACAAGGTCCATAAATGCTTCAGGTACATTAGTTAATCCAAAAGGCATCACCAAAAATTCAAAGTGCCCATGCCTGGTCCAAAAGTCTGTCTTTGAGATATCATCAGTCTTTATTTTCACCTGATGATAACCTGATCTCAAATTAATTTTAGAAAAGTGAGTAGCACCCTGCAACTGATCGAATAGATCATCAATACGAGGCAACAAATAGTTATTATTGAGTGTTGCCTTATTTAACTCTTTGTAGTCAATACACATTCTCATCGTGACTTCTTTCTTTTTTCACAAATAACATTGGGGAACCCCAAGGTGATGTGCTAGCCTTGGTGAACCCCTTATCAAGTAGCTCTTGGAGTTGGACCTTCAATTCTCTCAACTTAGTTGGAACCATGTGATACAGAAGGATAGAGATAGATTGAGTGTGTGACACTAAATCAATGCTGAACTCGATTTCTCTCATCGGAGGTAGCCCAGGTAAGTCTTCTGGGAATACATCAAAAAATTCTCGCACAACTAGAACAGTATCAATAGTAATATCCTCCCATCGAGTATCATAGACAGTAGCAATAAAACCAAAACATCCATGATTAATCATTTGGCATGCCTTTACATAAGATATTATGTTTCCCTGTGTCAGAGGATTCATACCTTTCCATAATAAAGATGGTTCTCTAGGGAAATTAAAATGTACCATCTTAGCATAACAATCAACCAAAGCATAACATGATGCTAAATAATCCATACCCATAATTACATCAAAGTCAGATAATAACAACTCTAATAAAGCAACTATTATGTCCTGGCCCTGCGCAGATATAACATAATCTTTATACACTATCCACTGATAAAGTCTCCCCAACTAGAGTCATAACCATATAGGACACACTGAGAGTCTCAACTTATCATTCTAAAGATATAGCAAAAGATGGGGATACATATGAATACATAGAACCAAGATCAATAAGAGCATATGTCTCAAGAGAATTGACAGTAATAATACATGTGACTATACCATTAGATCCCTCGACATCCTGTCTAGCCATACTAAATAATCAGATGGTCCACCTGCTCCCTGAGAAACCTGTGCACCTTGTCGACGCTATCCACGAGCACCTTGTGAAGCAACCCTAGCTGGCTAAATTTGAGCTTAAGTATCTACCACATTTCTCTACACCTGTGTAGTACTTTGACTAGTACCAAAATCTCCTTTAGAACAAAATTTAGTAATATGATCTCTTCCACCATAAGTAGAACAATGATAACCAATATCAAAGCAGCGACCACTATGATTCCTACCATAATTAGAACACCTTGGATGTTGTCTGGACTAAAAAGAATTTTCACCCTTCTTCTGCATCTATTGTTGGCCCTATCTAGATGGATAACCACTCTTAGAGTTACTCTTCCACTGTCGAGTTGATGTGATGATGAGGCCAAGTGGTTCTCTTGGGGAATCAACAATAGTTTTTCAAGTATTGGCTACTCCAAGGGTACCCTCCTGGGGTGTGAAAAACTTTGTATCAAAGCACAAAGTTCAAGAGTCCTAGGAAGTCTATGGAGCCATGTCTAGTATAGTCTTATTCATGGGTGTGTTATGCATGATACTTCATAAGTAGGAGACTATAGGAAATTAGGAATTGTTAGACTTTCTTGTGTTCTGAATTCATGGAATAGAGTTGCAACTATACAAAGCTCTCTTCTAACTCATGTGTTATGCGCTTGCAGATCATGCCTCCTAAATGCACCATAACCCAAAGGAATGCTTCAGCTAGCAATGCTAACAACCCTACTTCAGACGTGCCTCCCCAGATGGAAATGAAGGGGCCGAGGTCGACTGGACAGAAAAGCTAGTATTCTTTTGACACCTACTGCTCCACCTGCTCCTATAACAAACACTAATTTTAAAGGAGCTATCACCATGCTAACATAGTTGGTAGCTGCCTAGAGTGGGAACCAAGGCTAAAAGAGTCCGAGTTCCAACTCTCAAGAGACAATGACTGCCACCTGACTGAGAGACTTTTTAATGATGAACCCACCAGTTTTCACTGGGTCAAAGGTTAAGGAAGACCCTCAGAACATCATTGACGAGATGTGGAAGGTGAAGAAAAATATGCATATGACTGAGACTGCGGGAGTTGAGCATGCTGCATATCAGCTCAAGGATGTGGCTAATGTCTGGTACAATTAGTGGGAGGAGAGTCAAGGTGAGGATACTGAGACTGCTGCTTGGAATGAGTTAAGGAGTACCTGCCTTTATCACTTTTTTCCTCGAGGGTTGAGAGAGGCAAAAGTTTAGGAGTTTGTGAATCTGAAACTAGAGGGCTGACTGTTAATACATATAGCCTAAAATTCATCCAGTTATCCAGGTATGCCACAGAGATGGTTCAGGATATGAGAGCAAGGATGAGGAAATTCGTACCTTGGTTGCATAGATATGTGAAGAAGGTGCGAGAGTGTTACTACCCAAGATTAGGGACTAGACATGACACGATGAATTGAAACCCGAAAGGACCCAAACAAGCCTCTTAGCATAGCAATCACACATACTTGGTCGCAGAAGCAAAGTAAACAACAAGCAGAAAAAATAAAAATGGAAAAGGGGACTAAGGGAAGTCTTTGATAGCATAAAACACAGAAGAGTCAAAGCTTATAGCATAAATACATCATTTGTTCCAAGAAAACCTCTAATCATTGATGGGAGTAGGGGGAAAGACACTTTCCGAGATCATCCTCATAGTATCAAAAGTTTAATATAAAGATGAAACAAGTGAAAAGAGTAAGATAGCTAATGTCCTCGAATTTGAGGACTCACCAAAGCTCTCCTTCCAAAATGCCAAGACTAGCCACGGGGAAGATGATCAAGAAGTGCTCCGGTTCCTACATGGTAGTATCATGTAGGCATAGAGTATGCATTAGTACATTTGAATGTACCATGTATGTAGGATAAAATGCAACAAGGCATAGGAAAATTAGTCAAAATGCATAAACGTAAGCAATGGGTAAGTATAGTTACAATATGGCATGCATGATCAATGCTTGAAGTAAAACATACTTGTAAACCTATAACTTGAGAATACAGATTACATATGTAGGAAGGGACCATACCCATACACCAAGAAAACTATTACTTGGAATCCAAGGCACATCAATCCCTTGGAAGGTGATTGAGGTATCTATCCCTCAACATGGCAGATAGGCATAGCACCCCCAATCATATTGGTTAAGGTATATACCTGTCAACATGATAGATGGACATAGCACCCTCCCCATCAAAGTGGTCAAGGTATATACCTCTCAACATGGTAGATGGGCATAACACCCCTCATCAAAATGGCTAAGGTATATACCTCTCAACATGATAGATGGGCATAGCATCCCCCATCATAGTGGTTGAGGCATGTCATCCCCTCAACAATGTGTGGTCAACTTGCTACACTATAGATACTTTTCGTGAATTCAATACATACACACAATTCCTTCATCATCATATAGTCACTTAAATTGTAAATCATATCATAGACTATCAATAACCCAAGAATTCATGTCAAGACATTTTATTAAACACTTGGTAGGTGTGTAATGCTGGTTTAAAATCACGTAATTCAAGAGTGAAATCATGTGAGAAAACTTAATGTAAATCAACCCACCACAACATAGTAAAACATCATTCAAGATATCTTGAAATCCCTTATCAAACCTCATAATAGGTTATAGTTTCATAGCTCAAAACATGCATAGCTACAATAGACAAACCATCGCATAGTATAAACTTGAAATAGGTAGACATGTCTTTCCAATCATCATCTTATAAACCCTCAACATTATTTGTAACCTTAATTCATAATAAGTTACTTGTACGTAATACAACTTGAAAACATGCTCATTTTTATAAAAAGGAAGATTGGGCACCATTGGTGAAAGGGTCCAATGGTTAAAACCCATATATGTCAAATTTGGGTATTTCCTTTATGTAGACTTGGATAAGAACTTGAAATATAAATGAAGTTCGTGAGATCCAGAAATAAGCTTGGGACACTTGAATTTGGATGAAATATTTGGTTAAGTGCTAGAGAGGGTTTTGAGAGTGTTTTGGGTGATATAGAGTTGAAAATGGCTAAGTAAAGGTTTTTTTACACTTAGAAGGGCATGAGGCCAAGTCCCTAATGCCTTAGGCCAAAACTAAAAAAATTAAGGAAGTGACAACACTTCTCCACGACAGGTCCGAGTGTGGAGCTATCGCTAACAGCTACTGGAAATAAAAATTTTTGAAAATCATTTTCTTGCTAGGGGTCCTCTAAAATCGGGGTTATACCCATTTCCCACTTAGTTTTGCACCCTGATCAAGAATATGAAGTCAAACTTTTGATATCACGTATGGATTTTGAGATATAAGATAATTATGATTATGGGCATTTCCAAGGCACCTTTCCGAGGCGTTTTTAGGGCATTTCAATATCTTTCCCTTGGGATCATTCGTCCGTGACTGTCAAAGCAATGTATATGAGAGAAGTAATTATGAGGATTTTAGCCCAACATATGAATGGTATAAATGCATTTAAATATCATTTCAAAAACTTCAACATGGATATCAAAATTACCATAAACTTATCAACATAAACATGAATGCATGCAAATGAAATAAGGGCTAAAACGTAAGACTTGAAATCATATAAGGTAACTCAAAGTAGTACCTAGTGAAAGGGATATGGGTATCACTTTTGCATGTCCACCTCGGCTTCCCATGTGACACTTTAAACTTGTTGGTTTCTCCAAAGAACCTTGACGGAAGCTACATCCTTATTTCTCAACCTTTTCACTTGTCTATCCAAAGTTTCTACTGGAACCTCTTCATAAGTCAAATTATCTTTACCATACCCACAACATCCAAAGGTACAATAACACTTGGGTCACCTACACATTTTCTCAACATAGATACATGGAAAACCGGATGAATCATATTCATATCAATAGGAAACTCCAATACATAGGCTACCTTACCAATCCTCCTCAATGCTCTATAAGGACCCGCAGACCTTGGGCTCAATTTACCTTTCTTGCCAAATCGGATTATGCCCTTTATAGGTGAGACTTTCAAGTAAACCCAATCACTAATACTAAATTCAAGATCTCTCCTCCTCACATTGAAATATGACTTTTGTCTACTTTAGGCTGTTTTCAATCTCTCCCGTATCAACCTCACCTTCTCCAAGGCCTCCATGATCAAATTTGGACCTAGCAAAGCCAGTTCCCCCACTTCAAACCACCCAACAGGTGATCTACAATGCCTACCATAAAGAGCTTCAAAAGGAGCCATATCAATGCTTGAGTAATAGTTACTGTTGTAAGCAAATTCAATGAGTGGAAGATCATCATCCAAACAACCCTTAAACTCCAAAACACAAGCTCTAAGCATATCCTCAAGAGTTAGGATAATTTTATCGACTTGGCCATCCATTTGAGGGTGAAAGGCCCTGCTAAGCTTTACCTTGTACCAAGATGTCTTTCGAAAGACCTCCAAAAGTGAGAAGTGAATTGAGCACCATGATTCGAAATGATAGACAAAGACACTCCATCCAATCTAACCAACTCTTGTATATACAACTTAGCATAATTATCGGCACCATAAGTAGTTTTGACTGGTAAGAAGCAAGCCGACTTTGTCATTCTATCAGCTACAATCCAAATAGAATTAAAATGCTTTCTAGTCTCAGGCAACTCAACCACAAAATCCATGTTGATTTCCTCCCACTTCCAAGTATGAATCTCTATATCTTGGGCTAGGCCACCCTGCCGTTGATGTTCTATTTTTATTTGTTGGTAGTTGAGATATCCAGATATAAACTTGGCAATGTCCCTCTTCATACCACCCCAACTTCCCTCAAATCTCTATACATCTTTGTAGAATTGGGGTGAATGGAATAGGAAGAATTATGAGCCTTATCTAAAATCTTCTTTCTCAAGTCATCAACACTAGGCACACACAATATACCTTTGTACCTAAGGGCATATATCCCCCTTGGGAGAAAATCTCCAGTTTACTATATCTCATAAGGCCTTCGACTCTAACAAGGCAAGGTAAAAAACTTGTTATGATTTTACCTCCTCAATCAAAGTAAACTTAGAACCATCAACAACAACTACACCCCATTATAAACATCTTCTAACCTAACCCCCAATCTAGCCAACCGATGGACCTCTCTAGCCACCTCTTTGAAACCATCATTATCATGAGCTAGGCTATCCATAGACACCCTACTTAGAGCATCGTCCACAACATTAGCTTTGTCGGGGGGATAATGCACACTCATATCATACTCTTTAAGAAGCTCTAACCATCTTCGTTGTCTCAAGTTAAAATCCTTTTAGGTGAACACATATTTGAGACTCTTATGATCGGTGCACACATCAACATGAACCCCATACAAGTAATGACGACATATTTTCAAAGCAAATATCACGGCCACCAATTCAAGATCATGGGTGGGATAATTCTTCGCATTTACCTTAAGTTGTCTAGAGGCATATGTTATCACCTTACCATTCTGCATCAAAACACAACCCAAGCCAATTCTTGAGGCATCACAATACACAATAAACCCTTCCAACCTTTCCGGTAGAGACAAGATAGGAGTGAAGACAAGCTTATCTTTCAAAGTTTGGAAACTCTTTTCACATTCATCTATCCACAGAAATTTCACCTTCTTTTGGGTCAACTTAATCATGGGAGAAGAAATAGAAGAGAAACCATTCACAAACCTCCGCTAATAGCCTGCTAAACCCAAGAAACTCCTAATGTCTGATGGAGTGAAAGGTCTAGGAAAATTTTCAATTGTAACACCCTAAAGTCCCGTTAGGGCGGATTGGCACCCCTTGCCGATAAGGCTTGGGAGAACCAACCTGTAATTATGTGCTTTCTATACATACTATAAGGGGTTGCTGCATTTGACATACCTTTAAAAAGATAAACAGTGATAACAAGCCAAAAGGAAATGCATATGACTGGGCCGTTGGGGCCACAGTATTTAAAGTACGAGACATGACCACATTTT
>JAABOM020000075.1:7979417-8012119 GCA_011800125.2 Solanum clarkiae | reverse complement strand
CAAAGCATTTTTTTTGTTAATTATATGGGAAGTTTTTTATTTTCTTCTTTTAGATCAAGTCTATTCTAGTTAGAAAAAGATTCTTCATGTAAGAATTTAATTATAATAAGAAAATTTCTCTAGTTAATTATTATTATATCTAATATAAAATACTATTAAAATAATATAATAATAATTAAAAATATTGGTAAAAAGACAATTTTGTCTAAAACGAAGTCTTTTAATGAAGGGCAAAAAGTCCAAATAACATTATTAAGGACATTCATATTTTTAATATAGTATAGATAGATAAGTGACACCTAACTTAGACTTTATTCAAAACTTTCATAGCATCCTAAACTTTCTCCATAGATTCTAACGGAACAGGGGGACCTAAGATAACAAATTCGCTTCAATAAGCATAGTAGCTAACTTTTTCTCCTAACTTAGTTGATAAACATGCCAATAAGAGTGTCAAATGGGCGGGTTGGGTTGAAATTGAGAATGATAAAATTGGTTGAAATAAAAATTGAATTGGATATGACCCATCCAAATTTACTTTGCGGTCAAACAGATTGGGATCAAATGGGCTAAAATTTCGATTGGGTCATGACCTGCCCAATTTGACCTGCTCAATCTCAATAATTTTTAAATATTATTATTTATTTTTTATAAGCACAATTTGGATTTTAACTCGAAAATAAAACTGAAAAAGTTACAAATAGATAGATAAATATAGAAAATATAAAGTTGATAGAAACATACATTATATCAATGCAAGTAAAGAGCCTTAGAACTGGTTGAAGTTAGAGATTGAATTGAGCTCAATTGATTTTGAATGGATTGGACAAATTACTAAAATTATCTTAAGTCCAATCACTAAAATTTTAAATGGATTGAATAAATTACTTATATCTGGGCTCATTTTAACATCTTTACATGTCAGGAATAAGTTAAAATATCTTTAACTTGTTTTTATAGGCAATTTACCTTTGCAGAGCATTAGGAGGAATCTTTTCTATAAGAGAAAGAATTATAATAATTGTTGTCTTGCAACCAAAACTACAATACTATAATATACTATACATATTCTAACAGGACTCATATATTTCTATTTTTGAACCATCATGTATCGTAGAGTATTTGAAAATGTACTTCCTTAATATTTTAAAATTTAAAACCTACTATTAAAAGTCCACCAAGAACACCCATAAACAATATCAAAAATTTGAAAGATATATCAAAATTGATAGATAGTCAGATAATGAGCAAAAGTCATAATCACTTCTGCCATCACAATCACTATCACCACCACTAGTACCGTCTTCTATCACCACCACCCGCAATCATTAATATTACGAACCACTATTGTCCACTGTTATCACACCTACCTCCTCCATCATTACCATTATATCCATTACCACCATCATTCCTGTATTTGTAGCCACCACCATGTACCACCACTATCAACAACTATACTTGATTCCTGCTACCAACCAACCTCTTCATCATAACTAACACTGTCATCGACACCCCATATATATTTTTTGATTACCATCACTACCGCCATCACACTACTACTATCATTATCTACCACTATTATAGTCAATCTAACTAATTTCACCATTACAACGACCAATACCACTACCAATCATCACCATTATGACAATCACTACAACACTAACAACCTCTACTGTCATGACTATCGATTGCATCAATATTACCCAACTAACAACAACTATTAGCATCACCACCGCTACTTATTAAAAACTATCTCCGCTATCACTAGCAAACATAAGTTTTTTTTCATCAAATAATAATTTTATTTTTTTAAATTTTTATTCAAATTGTATATTTATTATATGCATATAAATAAACTATGTTTATTCGGATGTTGAAAAATTGTCACTATATGACCTTACTAGTCATGATGGTGCCTACCTTACCCCCCGATAGGTAAGCCTAACCCTGTCCCAGAACAACGAGTAACAGATATAATATAATAGTTTAACCAAAATCAATACAAGAACACGCTGGCACTAGGCATAGATGAGCATAACAACAGCAAAATATCCCCTCCCAGGACCTGAAAGTTACCTGTATAGATCTACTATAGATATGATACAACGCACTCATCATAACACATCTCCATATACGTATACAGAACTCAAAATAATATACAAGGCAAGTCTTGAGTCACAAAAGTGTAATTGACCCTCCAGGTCACTGCTTTTTGAGTATTTTGTATTTGTTAGAGCCTTCTTATAGTGACTCCAGGTTATTTATTACTTGCTAGAACTGGTAATTTGGCCGCCTGATCATTTGTTTGAACGTCGTGTAGTTTTCTGTGTTAAAGGCTCGTTTAAAATTGAAAATAAGTTTAGTAGTAAAGTCTGTGTAAACGGCCTTAGAACGAAATTCTGACAGTTTCATCAGCTCTGGAATGACCAAATTAGGCTAGAAGCATGCTCGGTGTTAGTGATGCCAAGATTTGCAATTTAGCATTCAGAATAGGCCAATAGTTGACTTTAGTTAACATTCTTGGAAAACATGCTCAAATGGAAATTCAGATAGAGCAGTTAGCTCCAAAATATCAATTTTGGTCTAGAATGACCTTTCATTCAATTCCCGATGCTTTCGGGTGTATTTTTACCCCCTCGCACTACTAAAAAACAACATTTAGTGATGGATATTTACGACAAATAATATTTCATCACTAAATAACGATGGATTCGCAACGGAACAACATTTTGTTGCAAAAATAACAAATAATTTTTTAGGTTATGACATACTGACAGATGAATGACGACATATTTATTTTGTCGCTAAATATTAGTAAGAAATTTTGGCACCTAATTTTTCCTACGGATTTAGAAACAAAGTAGGAGGGAAAAATTTAGTTAAAATTCTATGACGAAATCAGTAACGGAAAATGGTTGCTAGACCTTCAAATATAATTTGATAAAATTTATATTATATAGTGGCTTAAAAATCCATTGGTGAAATTTATTATTAATAAAAATATGTATTTGTTAGCGACAGATGTTATAGTCCGTCATTGAGTCAGTTGCAAAATTTTAATTAAGTCATATATTTTGAGGCACAAATTCATAACAAAATTTATTTCCAGAACATTCCCTCTGTACGAACCCTCCATCTCCATGGCTGCTCGAACTCTCCATCTCCATCTATGCTAAAACCTTCAAATCGTTCTATCTCCATCTCAAAAGTAAGGTTTCCTCACCTCTAATGAGCTCGTTTCATTTAGCTCTCCGTCTCCAATGAAGTAAGGTTGGGTATTCTAAAAATAGGAGTTTTTAACTCTTTCTATTTTATTTAGCTCGAAAATAGGTGCTATGAGAATAGAATTTTAGTCCATACTAAAATAACTTTACCGCTCTAAACTAGGCTATCCATTTTTTTCAGCGTGAATCAAAGAAGAGGAAGTTCAATAGCGTACTAAAGTAAGCATTTGCTTCATTTTTAACCTCTCGTACCTCTGCTGATCATCCGCTGCCAATACTGACTTATAAGCAACCTGAACTGGAGGAACTATCTGTGCAGGTGTGTATAAACTGACACATGCTAAGGCACATAAATTGACTGGCCACCGAAACTGAATGGTCTGCCACATAATCATCTCAGTCTTGGGGCTAGTCCAAAACTTGAGAAGGGGGAAATCTCACCCCTAGCTATTACCTTTGGTACACCTCAGGCAATGGTCATGCTCGTCATTTTGTGAAGTGTGCCCTATAGAGTAACTGGATCCTCAGCCTCTGGAGGAGCCTGGTGCTTCCTAGGCTCAACTGGAGGCTCAGGTGAAAAGAGGCCTCTATAATAATCCCTCATAAGAGCTGCACCTCGGGCACTTCCTCAGCCCCTACCTCGACCTTTGGATCTTCCTCTACCTCTGCCTCGATCGGGGGCCTCAACAGTAGCCTCAGGAGTACGCTCCTCAACTCCACCCATAAATAAGGTGTCACGACCCAAGCTTAGGCCCTAAACGTGACCGGCGAATGGGGAACCAGAAGGAACCCCAAACAAGCCTCATAGCATATCATTATACATCCTTGGTCACAGAAACAATTAAATGAAATTTAAAAATGGAAATAAGGGCAAAAAGAGGCTAAGAGAGAATTTGTCATAGCATAGAGCCATGAGATAATAGAATCAACTCATAGCATAAATACACAGCTTTATCCAACAATACCTCTACTACATAGATAATGGTAGGGGACAAGACATACAACTGGGCTCACCCTCATTGTCATAAGTATATGATAAAGTAACAGAAATCCTAATACATAGTGTAAGAGAATAATCCTTGTCCCCGGAATGGAGGACTCACCAAAGGCTAACTTGAACAATCCATCTAGCCACAAGAAGAATCAATAGGAGCTCCGGTCCCTACATGGTGATATCATGTAGGCAAGAGTATGCATTAGTACATTTGAATGTACTAATTATGTGGGATGCAATGCAACAATAGATATGCATTATAATCCAAAATGCATAACGATAGGCAATAGGCATAATATAGCAATATGACATGTATGATCAATGCATAAGTAAAACATGCTTAAGTGAATCATGCTCATATAAGATATCATATGTGAAAAGGAGACCAAGCTATCTTTCTAACCTTGGTTGGTTGATGATGGTCACACCCCAATCATCCTAGGTGGTGAAGTATAAACCCCTCACATGGTTGATATTGGTCACACCTCAATCATCCTAGGTGGTGAAGTATAAACCCCTCACATGATTGATGAGTACAAATCCTAACTCGATTGATGATGGTCACACCCCAAACATCCTAGGTGGTGAAGTATAAACCCCTCACAAGGTTACCTAGGCTCTTATATCCCCAGATTGGGCATGGTCTAGTGCAACACGTTATACTGGATTCATCATAAGCTCTACTGCAATACCTCATGTAGGAATATTGTACATAAGCTCATATCATCATCATAACATCATTCATATCATATCTCATGCTTTGGACCTTCAATTTCTCAAAAAAACATAACTGGGCATTTTATCAAATACCTTGGTGGTGTGCAATAGGGGTAAAAGAGCATGCAATTTAGAGATGAAATCATGCAGGAAAATCAGTGGTAAAACCTTTAATCAACACCTTGCAACACCCTTAAGGCATTCACATCAAAATCCCTCATTAATTCCAACAATAACTCCAAGATTTGAAGCTCAAAACATGCTAAAATAATTATACTTTCATGAACTAAAATCACTATGCAGTAAATTTCTCAATATACAAGATCCACATGTAAAATCAACTTTAAATCATGCAATATTAATAAAAAAAAAGAGGGTTTAGGCACCATGGGTGGAAGGATCCAATGGTTCAACACCACATACCTTATCTTGGAGAGGTTCTTGAAGAAGACTTTAATGGAGACTTGAAGCTTGAGTGAAATCCTTGAAGAAATCCTTAAGATTGGTCTTGAGTTTGGGACTTGAATTTAGGGTGAAATATGAGTCTAATTGTTTGAGTGAGTTTTGGGGAATTTTAGGATGATATGAGGGTGAAATAAGGCTAATTGTATGTATTTTCAAGTGTGGGAACGCTTAGGCCCAAGACTAAATTCTTCGACCGAAGTCGAGAGAAAATAGGACCAAAATGGACTGCTCATTGGAAATTACATTTTCTGCACGGGATAGTTTTACGAAAATGGACATAAATCCTTCATCCGAACTCAGAATCAGGTGAAATGAAGTGCGTTGGAAAGCTAATTCAAAGAGATTTCATTTGGTAGTTTGTGCACAACCCAGTTCGATGTGTGCTCAGAGATATTCCCCTTCAAACTGGACCCTCCTAAATAGCGTATTATGCAATTTTTGGATTTCGATACGGTTGCTCTAATATTCGGGTTAGACCTATTTCCCACTCAATTTAACCCCCTAAAAAAGAGTATGTAATTGTATTTTCAAAATAACAAACTAATTTTTAGTTATATGGAAAACAAGATTCCGGACACTTCCGAGGTATGTTTTCGAGCACTTTTTTTTGTTGTATCGTTTCAGTTTCAACCATTGGGTCCTTTTATCCATGGGGGCCAAGCTTCCTTTTTATATAAATTTCATGTTTCTAGTTTGATTTATTTATGTGTCTTATTCACTATGAATTTGACTATGAACGATAGGTTTCATAAAAGTGTGACTGTTTGAGCTATGAATCTAGGATCTATCTTGAGATTTGATGAAGAGTTTTGATGTATATTGCATGATAGTATTACCTAGTATTGGTGGGTTAATTTTATTCAAATTTTCTTGCATGATTTTACTCTTGAATTGTATGATTTTATACTAGCATTGCACTCCCACTAAGTGTTTGATAAAATATCTGGTTAATGTTTCTTGAGTTGTAGAAATCCTAATGCTTGACTTATGAGTTAAGTGACTTTATGAAGATGAATAGATGGTATTTATGCGATGATTTCATGATATGTATCTATAGTTTTGCGAGTTGACCATAACCAATTGAGGGGTTGATACCTCAATCGCCTCGGATAGGGATGGCAAGCCATCAACCAATTGAGGGGTTGATACCTCGATAAATTCTGAAGGGTGGTCTATCTTGGAATCCAAGTAATAAGTTGCTTGGTCTATGATGATGGTCTGATGATGGTCTCTTTCTTCACATGTAATATGTCCTATATAAGCATGTTTTACTTCAAGTATCATTCATACATGTCATATTGTTATTATGCTATCCGTTGCTTATGATATTGCATTTTGACTATGTTGCCTATCCCTTGTTGCATTGCATCCTACATACGTAGTACATTCAAATATACTAACGCATACTTTATAGCTACATGATGTTACCAAGTAGGAACCGGAGCTCTTCGCGATCATCCTCATCCTCCTCGTGGTTTGTACTATTGCTACAAAGCAAGTTGGCGAGTCCTCAATTTCGGGGACAATGTCTTTGATCTTATGCTATGTATAAAGAATCTCTTTCCTTTATTACATGTTTTCACTATGAGGATGAGCCCAGTTGCTTGTCTTGGCCCCCACTAAGTTCTATGTTTAGAGGTTAATGTTGGACAAGTTATGTAATTATGCTTGATCTTGACTCTTTGATATTTTATGATATGGAAGACTTCCCTTAGCCCGTCTTCTCTTATTTCTATTCTCTATTGTTTTTTTATTGCTTCTGCGACCAAGGATGTATAATGATATGTTAAGAGGCTTGTTTGGGGTCCCTTCGGGTTCCCCATTCATCGTGTCACTTCTAGCCCTTTGGCTTGGGTCGTGACAAACTTGGTATCAGAGTACTAGGTTGTTAATGGTCCTCGACGACTAACAAACCACGTTCAGTAGAGTCTTATTTATGGTTGTGTTGTCCACCACAACTATGAGTAAGTAGCTATGAGATATTTTAGGAAATGTTCTTCATGATTTATGTGATGTTATATGAGTTAGGTAAGGTGTCCCCTCTAATGAATGGTCTTTCCCATGCTAGATCATCCCTAACACAAGAGGAAGAAGATCCCGCACACCCAAGGAACAATCGGCTCAAGGACAACTTTGTTCCTTGGGTAGCTCTCACCTTGCTAGCTCAAGTTGTTCCCAATCAAGTCAATCAAGGGGCCTAAGCTCCTCATGCTCCTACTCTGGAATCTCAAGTGAGGGACTTTATGAAGATGAACCCATCGGTGTTCTATGGATCTAAGGTGGATGACGACCCTTAAGAATTTATGGATGAGGTGTACAAAGTGTTGGCTATCATAGGTGTTAGGTCGGAAGAGAAGATGGAGTTGGCAACTTACTAACACAAGGGGGTTGCCCAAATATGGTACACTCAATGAAAGAAGGAGAAGGGTAACAACAATATGATTTTATGGGAGGAGTTTAAGGCGGCTTTCCTCAACGAGTTCTTTCCTCTTGAGCTTAGAGAGGCCAAAATGATGAAGTTCATGAATTTGAAGCAAGTATCGATGAGTGTGAGGGAGTATGCCCTTAAGTTCAACCAACTCTCTAAATATGCTCCACGTGTGGTGGACAATCCAAGATCAAGAATGAATAAGTTTGTGATGGGTGTATTCGATTTGGTAAATCAGCAGTGTCGGGTCGCTATGTTGATTAGTGATATGGATTTGTCCCGCTTGATGACTTATGCCAAACAATTGGAGGGGGAGAAATTGAGGAAGAGAAAGGATTATGAGGCCAAGACAGCCTGTTTTGATGGTAAGTTCCAAACTTCAATGGTAGTCGATTTCATCAAGGCCAAGGGTATTCTCATGCTCCTAATAGAAGGTTTGCCAATGGCTATCCAAGCGCCCAAGCGATAGTGGAGTGGTGCCCAATGCTATGTTTCCAAAATATGTTATGGGTCATGGTGGCCCATGCTTGAAGGATACTAATGCTTGTTTTGGTTGTGGGGAAGTATCCCACAAGATGATTGATCGTCCACGTAATCGCAACAAGGGTAAAGATGTTCATCCTCAAGGCCGGGGTGAAAATGCGGTTCCTTTGGGGAGAGGAGGCTAATAAGATGGTGCCCCAAGGCACAATCGATTCTATGCACTACAAGGGAGACAAAAGGTTGATGAGGTTCCCAATGTCGTCACTAGTATGTTGGAAGTCTTTGATTTTAATGTGTATGCATTGATAGACCCGGGTGCCACCTTTCTTTTGTTACTTCTTTTGTTGCCAAAATGTTTCATGTTGAGCTAGAATTGTTGTGTGAGTTTTATGAGGTGTCTGCTCCTATTGGTGCATCTATTATTGCTAGAAAGGTCTATAGAAATTGCCCGTTTGTATTTTGCATAAATGTTTGCCTTGTGATCTTGTTGAGTTAGATATGGTGGATTTTGATGTCATTCTTGGGATTTTGATGTCATTTTTGCCTTTTAGAACCCGTTGGGTCAAACTTCAATTCCAAATGAACCTGTACTTGAGTGGGAAAGTTATGATGTTATGGTCAAAGGTAGGTTTATCTCTTGCATTAAAGCCAAAAGTTGATCTCTAAGGGGTGTCTCTATCATCTTGTGAGGGTTAGGGATGTTGAGTCCAAAGTTCTTCCCATAGAGTCGATTTCGATGGTTAATAAATTCCTAGATGTCTTCCCTAGTGACTTTCCTGGTGTTCCTTCAAGAAGAGAAATTGATTTTGGCATAGACCTTCCATCCCGATCCCCAACCTGTTTCTATTCCCCCTTACCATATGGCCCCGATGGAGTTGAAGAAGTTGAAGGAGCAATTAAAAGACTTGTTGGAGAAAGGTTTCATTAGGCCTAGCCAATCACCTTGGGGTACACCGGTGTTGTTTGTGAAGATGAAGGATGGTTCTCTTAGAATGTGTATTGACTACCAGTAACTTAATAGGGTCACCATAAAGAATAAGTACCCTCTCCCAAGGATTAATGATTTGTTTGTCAAACTTCAAGGGGCTAGTCACTTCTCTAAGATTGATCTTCGGTCCGGGTATCATCAAGTGAAGGTGAGGGAGTGTGGCATTCCCAAGACAACCTTCTAGACTAGGTATGGGCACTATCAATTTATGGTTATGTCTTTTAGGTTGACCAATGCACTGGCTATCTTCATAGATCTTATGAATAGGGTCTTCAGACCCTACCTTGATTAGTTTGTGGTGGTATTCATTGATAATATCTAGATCTATTCCCATAGTGAGGAGGAACATGTGGCTCATTTGAGGGTAGTATTGCAAAAATTGAGGGAAGAAAAGTTGAATTCTAAGTATGAAAAATGTGAGTTTTGGTGGAAAGAGGTTGCCTTTCTAGGTCATGTGGTGTCGAGTGATGGTATAAAGGTGGATCCTAAGAAGATGGAGGTGATTAGAAATTGGGCTAAACCTTTGACCCCATTGAACATTAGACGTTTCTTGGGCTTAGAGAGTTACTACCAAAGATTGATGAATGGGTTCTCTTTTATTTCTTCTCCCATGACTAAATTGACTCAAAAGAAGGCTAAGTTTGTGTAGACCGATGAATGTGAAAAGAGTTTCCAAACCTTGAAGGATAAGCTTGTGTCCGCTCCTATATTTGTCTCTACCGGAAGGGTTGGAAGGGTTTGTTATGTATTGTGATGCCTCCCAAATTGGTTTGGGTTGTGTTATGATGCAAAATGGTAAGGTGATAGCCTATGCTTCTAGACAACTCAAGGTGCATGAAAAGAATTATCCTACTTATGACCTTGAATTGGTCGCCGTGGTACTTGCTTTGAAAATTTGGCATTAATATTTGTATAGGGTGCATATTGATATGTTTACTGATCATAAGAGCCTCCAATATGTGTTCACTCAAAAGGATCTCAACTTGAGACAGCGAAGGTGGTTGGAGCTTTTTAAGGATTATGATTATGAGTGTGCATTATCATCTAGTAAGGCTAATATTGTGGAGAATGCTTTGAGTAAGGTGTCCATGGGTAGCCTAGCTCATATTGATGATGGAGGCAAAGAGGTGGCTAGGGAGGTTCATCGGTTGGCTATTGGGGTTAGATTGGAAGAGGTTGATAATGGTGGTATTGTGGTTGTTGATGGTCCAAATCTTCCTTGGTTGATGAGGTAAAAGTAAAGTAAGATCTTGATCCCTCCTTGTTGGAATTGAAGGATTTGGTGACAGAGGGCAAGGTGGAGGATTTCTCCCAAGGGGGAGATGGTGCCCTTAGGTACCAAGGTAGGTTGTGTGTACCTAGTGTTAATGGTTTGAGAGAGAAGATTCTTGATGAGGCTCATGATTCTTCCTATTCCATTCAGCTCGGTTCTACTAAGATGTATAGAGATTTGAGGGATGTCTTTTGGTGGGGAGGTATGAAGAAAGACACTGGCCAAATTGTATTCGATTGTCATAGTTGCCAACTAGTCAAAGCCGAGCATCAAAGGCCGGGTGGCCTAACCCAAGTTATAGAGATTCCCACTTGGAAGTGGGAGGAAATTAGCATGGATTTTGTGGTCTGGTTTCCTAAGACTAGAAAGGGTTTTGATTCTATTTGGGTTGTGGTTGATAGAATGATGAAGTCCGCTCATTCCTACAAGTTAAGACTACTTATAGGGCCGAAGATTATGCTAAGTTGTACATTCATGAATTTGTTAGACTACATGGGGTGCCTTTGTCTATCATATTGGATCGTGGTGCTCAATTCATTTCACACTTTTGGAGTTCCTTCCAAAGAGGTCTTGGTACTAAGGTAAAGCTTAGTACGACCTTTCACCCTCAAACGGATGGCCAAGCCGAAAGAACTTTCCGTACTCTTGAGGATATGCTTAGAACTTGTGATTTGGAGTTTAAGGGTATTTGGGATGATCATCTTCCATTGATTGAATTTGCTCATAATAATAGCTATCATTCTAGCATTGGTATTACTCCTTTTGAGGCTCTCTATGGTAGACGTTGTAGTTCCTCAGTTGGATGGTTTGAGGTAGGAGAAATGGCATTATTAGGTCTGGATCTGGTGATGGAGGCTACGGAGAAGCTAAGGTTGATTGGGGAAAGGTTGAAAAAAGCCTAAAGTCGTCAAAGGTCCTATGTAGATGTGAGGAGAAGGGAACTTGAATTTAAAGTTGGTGATTGGGTCTATTTGAGGGTCTCACCCATGAAGGTTGTAGTTCATTTTGGTAAGAAGGGTAAATCTACTCCAAGATTTTTGGGTCCTTATAGGGTGTTGAGGAAGATCGGTAAGTTAGTCTACGAGTTGGAATTGCCTAGTGAAATGGACTTGGTTCATCCGGTCTTTCATGTATCTATGTTGAGGAAATTTGTGGGTGACCCAAATGCTATTGTCCCATTTGGTATTGTGTGTGTGGTTGAAGACAACTTGACCTATGAAGTGGTTCTAGTAAAGATATCGGATAGACAAATGAAGTAGTTGAGGAACAAGGATTTTGCTTCCGTTAAGGTCCTTTGAATGATTTCATCCTAAGGTACTAATTCCAAGTTCTTTATATGATTTCATGTCTCATGTATCAAATCTTTATGTCACTGCATGCATTCATATTTATATTTACAAGTTCATAGTGATTTTGACACTTATGTTGAGATTTTTGAAATGATGTTTAAGTGCATTATTGCATCCTTGTTGGGGATGATTTCTTCACAATTATTCTTTTTATATATGTTTCCTTGACATTTGGGGATGAATGTTCCAAAGGGAAAGATACTAAAATGACCCCAAAAAGTGCCCGAAAATATGCCTCGAAAGAGCCCATAATCATAATTTCTATATATCTCAATATCCGTGCTTGATATCGAAAATCCAACTTCATATTCTTGTTCAAGGGGAAAATTTGAGTGGGAGATGGTCTAACCCCTATTTTAGAGCAACCGTATCAAAAATCAAAATTCCAAAAATTTGAAATTCAAGTATGGGTCCGGTTTGTAC
Organism: Solanum clarkiae; assembly: GCA_011800125.2. NCBI lineage: Eukaryota > Viridiplantae > Streptophyta > Magnoliopsida > Solanales > Solanaceae > Solanum > Solanum clarkiae. The sequence goes on along the minus strand of JAABOM020000075.1, from coordinate 7,999,775 downwards.
CGTAATGCGCCTTTGTCGCGGACCAATGTTATTTTTGCCCAACTTTATTGTTTCAGTCCAAGGCTTTTGGGTCTTGGGCCTAAGTCTTTCCATGCGTGAAAATACCTATACTTAGCCATATTTCAACTTCATATCATAAAAGACATTTCCCAATACTCTCTCAAACACTTAGACAAATATTTCACTCAAACTTCAAGTGCCAAATCTCATTCCGGATCTTAAGGATTTCACTCAAGCTTCAAGTTCTCATCTTAATCTTCATCAAGGAATTCTCCAAAGCTAAGGTATATGGTTTTCAATCATTGGGTCCTTTCACTCATGGTGCCCAAGCATTTTTTTTTACATAAATTTCATGTTTCCAAGTTGATTTATTTATGGGTCTTATTCACTATGAATTTGACTATGAACTATGTTGGAGTTTCATAAAAGTGTGACCATTTGAGCATGTTTGAGCTATGAATCTTAGATCAATCTTGAGATTTGATGAAGGGTTTTGATGTATATTGCATGATGGTTTTACCTAGTAATGGTGGATTAATTTTCTTCAAGTTTTCTTGCATGATTTCGCTATTGAATTGTATGGTTTTATACTAGCAATGTACACCTGCCAAGTGTTTGATAAAATATCCGGTTAATGTTTCTTGAGTTGTTGAAGGCCTAATGCTTGGCATATGAGTTAAGTGACTTTATGATGATGTAAAGATGGTATTGATGTGATGATTTAATGATATGTATCTATAGATTTGCATGTTGACTATAACCAATTGAGGGGTTGATACCTCAATCACCTCAGATGGGAGTGGTAAGCCATTAACCAATTGAGGGATTGATACCTCAGTCACTTCTGATGGAGGGTGGTCATGTACATCAACCAATTGAGGGGTTGATTCCTCAGTCTCTTCGAAGGGGTGGTCTACCTTAGATTCCAAATACCAAGTTGCTTGGTATATGATGATGGTCTCTTCGATCACATGTAATATGTCCTATATAAGCATGTTTTCCATCAAATATCATTCATACATGTCATATTGTTATTATGCTATCCGTTGTTTATCATATTGCATTTTGACTATGTTGTCTATCTCTTGTCGCATTGCATCCTACATACTTAATACATTCAAACATACTAATGCATACTCTATGCCTACATGATGTTATCATATAGAAACCGGAGCTCCTCCCGATCATACTCATCCTCCATGTGGCTAGTACTATCTCTACAAACCAAGTTGGTGAGTCCTCAATTTCAGGGACAATGTCTTTGATCTTATGCTATGTATAAAGATGCTCTTTTCTTTATTGTATGTTTTGACTATGAGGATGAGCCCTGTTGCTGGTCTTGGCCCCGCTAAGTTCTACGTTTTGAGGTGTTGTTGGACAAGCTAAGTAATTATGCTTGAGCTTGACTCTCTTTGACTCTCTTTGACTCTTTGATGTTTTATGATATGGAAGGCTTCCCTTAGCCCGTTTTCCCCTTATTTCTATTTTCTATTGTTGTTTTATTGCTTCCACAACCAAGGATATGTAATGATATGCTAAGAGGCTTGTTTGGATTCTATATTCAACGTGTCACGTGTAGGTCCTAGGCTTGGGTCGTAACAACTACGTACCTCAATGAAGAGGATCAAGTCAAATTGTAGTTCAAAAGATGAAGTAAATTTTTTTGTTTTTGTTTTTTAGTCCTAATTTTTGCCTAGGCTGCCTCTTTAGAGAGTTTCAACCTTGCGGATATATTTATTTTTTTATGTGTTTTATTGGGGTGCCATACACAGTTTATGGTCTTGCAGGCCAGGAGTATGATGTGACTTTGAGGATAGTATTTCTTCAAGAACTTTCCATTGATGGGACCAAACCGTAAGCCATCTACATCTACAAGCTTGTAAGCAACACTTGAATAAGCTTCTTGGATGACATATTGACCATCCATTTCGAGGTGAACTTGCTTCCCAATTTATGAGATGTAATAATTGGTCTTCTTCTTGCAAGGACATGATCACCAATATGGAAGGACCTAGGGTGTACCTTTTTATTGAAAACATGTGAAAGACGAGCTTGATAACATTCAAGGCTTTGTTGCGCTTCCAATCTCTTCTCATCGAGAGCTTCTACCTCTTCAAGGTGTAGACAAGCATTTTCTTCTTCAGTAAGTCCTTCTTAAATGGCAAGTCGCAATAATAGTGTTTGGTGTTAAAGTGGAAGGACTGCTTCAGTTCAAAAAATAGGAGAGTATGGAGTTGCTTGAGTTGGCATGCGATGAGTCGTCCAATATGTCCAAAGGGCTTCTTCCATTCTATCACGTCGATGTCTCTTAGATTCGAAGATGACCTTCTTTAATAAGTTGCATAAAGTCTTGTCAAATGCTTCAGTCTGCCCAAATGCAACAACATAATACATTTATGAATTATGTTGCTTAAAGTAAAAAAGTATCACATATCTTATCCATCAATTTGTTGGTGAACGACTTTTCATTATCTATTATTATATAACTAGGAATGCCAAAATGATAGATAATGTTCACCCTGATGAAGTTTGAGACATTTTCCTTTTCTACTTCCTTGAGGGCTACAACCTTAGCCCATTTTGAAAAGTAATCTGTCACTACCAAGATGTACAGGTGGTTTTCAGAAGATTTTGGTAGTGATCCAACCACGTCTAGTCCACAAGAATCAAATGGCCAAGATGCAATTGTTGGATGTAGTACTTCAGGAGGCTGGTGCACAAAATTTACATGAAGTTGACATGCCTGACATCTTCGAGCATAATACAAATAATCTTTCACCATTGTTCGCCAATAACACCCTATACTTTTAATGTGAAAGTGTAATTGCCGCCCAAATTGATGTGGCCCATAAACTCTAGAATGTTCTTCTTACATGGCCTGAGTTGCCTCTTCATCTCCTTAACAACGCAAAAGTACTCCCTCAAATGATCTTTGATACAAAGTATGTTTGTAGTAAAGAAATCGATGAGTCCAAACATGAATTTTGACCTTTCTTTTTTGATATTCTTGAAGTATATTGTAGCATTGATTATTGATCTTGTACAGTTCAAACTATCTGTGGAATATTAGGCATCAAAAATTTGGATAACAAGTAATCAATGATAGCTTTCTCCAATTGACTTTCTTTGCGTCAAAAATAGCTACAAGATGTTTGAGATTGCTCTCTTCCACCTCATTCTCATCCTCCTCAAGTGGTACTATCCATTTTTGACTAATAGTGATTTGTGTTTGGTTGGGTAAAGTCAACGTTTAAGCCAAAGTAGCTAAGGCATCAACTTTCCTATTTTCTTTTCTTGGAATATATTGAAGATTCACATCTCTGAGCCATCCAATCAACTTTTGTGCATAATTATGATACGAACGCAACTCTGGCTTCTTCACTTTACAGTTACCCAATGATTGATTAATCACCTATTCAGAGTCCCATTGCAATTGCTTCATATTGACCACAATTTCAAGCCCAAGTATCCGTGCTTGATATTCTGCAACATTATTGGAACAACATTGCATCAAGGTGAAGGAATATGACAAGATCTTCTCTTATGGAGTGACAAATATCACCCCACCACCAGTTCCTTTGCGATGTGAGGCACCATCAAAATACATTTTCCAAGGTGGTTGAATATCAATGACCATTGCATCTTGATCTAGTAGTTCATCACTTCACTCCCAATCATCAGGTATTGTATGGTCTGCTAAGAAGTCCTCCAATGCTTGCCCTTTCACAACCTTCTGAGGAACGTATACAATCTCAAACTGTTAAACTCAGAGATACCATCTTGCTAGTCAAACATTGAGAATAGGTTTTGATATCACAAATTTAATGAGATTTGCATTAGAAATAAAATAGACAACATAATCTTGAAAGTAGTGTTTCATCTTCTGAATTGAGAAGACTAGGGCAAGACATAACTTTTCGATTGGCAGTACATAAATTTATTGGGCAGCATCATCCTTCTCAAGTAATAAATAGAGTTTTCTTTCCCTTCACCATTCTCTTACGCTAAAACTACCCCCACTGATCTTTCTTGAGCTGATATGTATACTATCAATGGTCTTTCTGGAACAAGGGCTGCTAAAATTGGCGGGCTTGTTAAGTAAGACTTGGTGCTCTTGAAGGCAATGCTGCAAGCTTGGTCCTACTCAAAATGAGTTCCCTTTTTCATGAGGTGACTGAATGGCTGACACTTTCCTGCTAATTTCATATGAATCTCTTGAGATATGCTAGCTTCCCTTGAAGGCTCTTCAATTCATGGATGTTTCTTTGCTCGACCATCTTCAAAATCCCATCTATTTTGACTTGACCAATTTATATACCTCGATATTTTACAATGAAGCTAAGGAATTTTACAGAGGTAACTCCAAATGCACATTTCAAAGGGTTCATCCCAAGTTGATACCTTCATAGTAGATCAAACACCTGAAACGACCCCAAAAAGACGCGAAAAAGTGCCTAGGAAATGCCCATAAATGTAATTTCTATATATCTCAAATTCTGTGCGTAATATCAAAAATTCGACTTCACATTCTTATTTAGGGGCAAAATGGAGTTGGAATTGGGTATAACCGAATTTTAGAGGACCTGTAGGTAAAAATGAATTTCGTAAAATTTCAAATTCCAGTGGCAGTCCGTTTTAGCTCCGCGACGTGAAGTCATTGTGGAGCAGTGTATTTTGTTGCCAGTTTTCTTATTTTAGCCTAAGGCTTTGGGTCTTGGTCCTAAAGCTTCCTATGCTAAAAAATACCTATACTTAGTCTTTTTTCAATCCCATATCATTCAAGTAATTCTCCAAAACCCTCTTAAACACTTACTGTCACGACCCAATCCAAGGGCCTAGACGTGACACGTCGCAAGGGGAACCCGAAAGGTCCCCAAGAAAGCCACTTAGAACATCATAACACATCCTTAGTTGCGGAAGCAATAAAACAAACATCAAGAGATAATAAAGTGGGACAACCAGGGCTAAGGAAAACACTTCCATATCATAGACATCAAGAACAATAGAGTCAAGGCTCTTAGCATAGATACATAATAGGTCCAACAAACACCTCTAATACATAAATAAGAGTGGAGGATAAGACAAAGCAACCGGGCTGACCCTCATGGTAAAAATAGAACATAAGGAAGAATGTCTTAATATATAATAAGAGCAACATAGACTAAAGTTCCCGAAGTGAAGGACTCACCAACAAGCTTGAGTAGTATCGATCTAGCCACGTGGAGGATGAGGATGATCAACTTGGGAACCAGTTCCTATATGGTGATATCATGTAGGCAAGAGTATGCGTTAGTATGTTGGAATGTACTTGGTATGTAGGATGCAATGCAACACGATATAGACACTTTAATCCAAAATGCATAACAATTGGCAATAGGCATAATATAACAATATGAAATGTATAATGAATGCATAAGTAAAACATGCTTAAGTAACTCATGCTCATATAGGATATCATATGTGTAGAAGAGACCAAGCTAGATTTCCAATTGATAAACCCCTTGGTTGGTTGATGATGGTTTCACCCCATCACCCTGGTGGTGTGCTACAAACCCCTTACATGGTTGAGGATAATTTCACCTTATCACCCTAGTGGCGAGGTACAAACCCCTCATATGGTTGATGAGTACAAACCCCCACCTCGGTTATCAAGGTACAAACCCCTCGACAAGGTTATCCGGGCTCTTAGTCCCCTGAATTGGGCATAGTCTAATGCAACACTTTATATAGATTATATCATATACGTAAGCTTCTTTCATCATCATAACATCAATCATATTACATCTCATGCTTTGTACCTTCAATTCCTCAAGAAACCACATCGAGACATTTTATCAAACACTTAGAGGGTGTGTAATGCTTGTATAAAACCATAAAATATAGAGATAAAATCATGCAAGAAAATCCATTGTAAAACAATCAATCAACACCTTGCAATACTCTCAAGAAATATACATCAAAACGCCTCAAATTTTACAATAGATCAGAGATTTATGGCTCAAAATATAGCAAAACAGTCACAACTTTACACAGTTTTAACATAGTGTGCAGTAAATTTCATAATAAGCAAGACCCATTTATAAATCAACTCTAAAACATGCAATTTTATAAAAAGGATGCTTGGGTATCATGGGTGAATGGAACCCATGAGAGAAACTCATATACCTTAACTTTGGAGGTAAATTTGGTGAATATTGAAGATAAAGACTCGAAGCTTGAAGAAGAACCTTGAAGGAAAACCTTAGTTTCGGATGAGGGTCTGGAACTTGAATTTAGGAGTGAAAAATATGGCTAAGTGTTTGATTGAGAATTGGGGATTATTTAGGACAATATGAGGGTGAAATATAGCTAAGTATAGCTAAAAACACGTTTGGGAACACTTAAGCCCAAGATCAAAAAGCCTTGGAACGAGATAAAATCACTGGCAATATAATACACAGGACAGCGTCTGGTCCGTGATGCAGACCTGTCGTGGAGGCAAAATTAATACATGTTCGCGACAGCTCCATATCGCGACATTGTAGCAGATTGATTTTGGATAAGAAACTTTATGAAAAAATGAAAATTCTAATCGTTTGCTCTTAAATCGGGGTTAGACACTTTTCCCCCTAATTTTGACCACCTGAACAAGAATATGAAGTCGGATTTTCGATATTGCATATGGATTTTGAGATTTATGGAATTTTAAATTTTGGGCATTCTGAGGCACATTTTTTGGCACTTTTTGGGGTTGTTTCAATATCTCTCCCTTGGGAACATTTGTCCCCGAATGTAAAAGAGATGTACATGACAAGAGTGATCGTAAACAAATTAGCCCCAACAAGAATGTAATATTACATTTAAAATATCATTTTCAAAATCTCAACATAAGTGTAAAATCATCATAAATTTTCCAACTTAAACATGAATGCATATAAATGCCATAGGGGCTGAAACATAAGACTTGAAGTCATATAGGGGACTTAGATTTAGTACCTTAGGCTTGAGTGGAGTGGAAGAGATAAGCATACCGCTTTGCATGTCCGCTTCGGCCTCCCAAGTAGCACTTTCGGTTTGTTGGTTCCTCAAAGGATCTTAACGGAGACCACCTCCTTGTTCCTCAATCTCTTCACTTGCCTAACCAAAATCTGAACCTAAACCTCCTCATAAGTCAAGTTATCTCAAAAATAGCCACAACATCAAGAGTCACAATAGCATTAGGATCATCAACGCATTTCCTCAACATAGAGACATGGAACACCGGGTTAACCAAATATATCTCACCAGGCAACGTCAACTCGTAAGCGACCTTGCCAACCCTCTTTATCACCTCATAAGGAACAATGTAGCTTAGACTCAATTTCCCTATTTTAGCAAGACGGACCGCACCTTTCATTGGAGAAACTTTCAAATAAACCCAATCACCCACTTTCAATTCAAGGTCTCTTCTTCTTACATCGGCATAGGATTTTTGATGACATTGGGCTGTTTTCAACCTTTCCATAATTATCCTAACCTTCTCAAGAGCCTCCATAACAAGATCTGGTCCCAATAAAGCCACCTCTCCAACGTCAAACTAACCAACCGGTGATCTACAACATCTTCCGTAAAGAACCTCAAAATGAGTCATACCGATGCTAGAGTGATAGCTATTGTTTATGCAAAATCAATCAAAGAAAGATGGTCATCCCAACTACCCTTAAGCTCCAAGACACAAGCCCTAAGCATATCCTCAAGTGTTTGAATGGTTCTTTCGATTTGACCATCCGTTTGAGGGTGAAAGGCCGTACTAAGGTGAACTTTTGTACCAAGACCCCTTTGAAAAGAACTCCAAAAGTGTGAAGTGAATTGTGCACCACGATCCGATATGATGGACAAAGGAACCCCATGTAACCTCACTAACTCATGGATGTACAACCTTGCATACTCTTCAGCCCCATATGTAGTCTTAACCGGTAGAAAGTGAGCCGATTTCCTCATCCTATCAACCACAACCCAAATAGAATCAAAACTTTTTCTAGTCTTGGGCAACCCAACCATAAAATAAATATTAATCACCTCCCACTTCCAAGTCGGAATCTCTATGTCTTGAGTTAGGCCACTTGACCTTTGATGCTCGACTTGACTTGTTGACAACTATGGCAACCAGAAACAAATTTGACAATGTCCCTCGTAATGCCTCCCCGCCAATACACATCCCTCCGGTCTCTATACATTTTGGTGGAACTAGGGTGGATAGAATAATAAGAATTATGGGCCTCATCAAGGATTTTCTCCCTCAAACCATCATATATAAGGCACACACGACCTACCTTGGTACCTAAGGCACCATCTCCCCCTTGGGAGAAAACCCATATGTGGCCCTCTTTCACCAAGGCCTTCAATTTAAGCAAAGACGAGTCAAGATCTTGTTTTGCTATCACCTCATCAACCAATGAAGACTTAGAAGACCCACTAACAACAACAAGACCATCATCCGCTTCTTCCAACCTAACCCCTAATCTAGCCAACCGGTGCACCTCCCTAGCCATCTCCCTATCACCACCATCAATATGAGCTAGGCTAACCATAGACACTCGAATCAAAGCATCTGCCATAACATTTTCCTTACCAAGATGGTAATGCACACTCATGTCATAGTCCTTCAGAAGTTCTAGCCACCTTCTTTGTCTCAAGTTGAGATCTTTTTGAGTAAAAACATATTGGAGGCTCTTATAATCAGTGAACACATCAGCATGCACCCCATACAAATAGTTACGCCAAATCTTTAATACAAACACAATGAAAACTGACTCTAGATCATGGGTGGGGTAGTCTCTTTCATGCACCTTGAGTTGTCTAGAAGCATAAGCTATGACCTTAGCATTTTGCATCAACACACAACCCAAACAAACCCGAGAAGCATCACAATACACCACAAATCCCTCAAGCCCATTCAATAGTGACAATATAGGAGTAGACACAAGCTTGTCTTTCAGTGTTTAGAAGCGCCTCTCACACTCATCGGTCCACACAAACTTAACCTTCTTTTGAGTCAATTTTATCATCGGGGAAGCAATGTAGGAGAACCCATTCACAAACCTTCTATAATAACCGGCTAGGCTGAAGAAGCTCCTAATATCCGATGGGGTCAATGGTCTAGGCCAATTCCTAATCATATCGATATTCTTAGGATGTACTTTTATACCATCCCCCGACATCATATGACCCAAGAATACAACTTACTTCAACCAAAATTCATACTTTTCATATTTGGCATACAATTTCTCCTCTCTCAACTTTTCAACACAACCCTCAAATGACCTATCTGCTCCTTCCTACTATGGGAATAGATCAAAACATCATCAATGAAGACCACAACAAAGGAATCAAGGTAGGGTTTGAAGACCCTATTTATTAGATCCATGAAGATGGTCGGTGCATTGGTCAACCCAAAAGACATCACAACAAACTCATAATGCCCATATCTAGTCCGGAAGTCCTTCTTTGGAATATCACACTCTCTCACCCTCACTTGATGATACCCGGACCGAACATCAATCTTAGATAAAAGGCTAGCCCTTTGCAATTGGTCAAACAAATCATCAATTCTTGGAAGAGGATATCTATTCTTGATGGTGACCCTATTGAGTTGTCGGTAGTCAATGCACATTCTAAGTGACCCATCTTTCTTTTTCACAAACAACACTGGAGCACCCCAAGGTGATTGTATTGATCTAATAAATCAATTCTCCAACAAATCTTTCAATTATTCCTTTAACTCCTTCAACTCCATCGGGGCCATCCGATAAAGGGGAATGGAGATAGGTTGAGCATCGAGGAGGAGGTCTATACCAAAATCTATTTTCCTTTTAGGAGGAACATCAGGAAGGTCATTAGGGAAGACATCAAAAAACACATTTACAACCGGAACCGACTCTATGGAAGGGACTTTGGACTCCACACCCTTAACCCTCACTAGATGGTAAAGACACCCCTTAGAGAACAACTTACGGGCTTTAATGCAAGAAATGAATGTACCCTTGACCACCACATCTTGACTTTCCCACTCAAGGATAGGTTCATTTGGAAATTGGAATTTGACCTCATAGGATCTACAATCAATAAAAGCATAGTAGGCATGCAACCAATCCATCCCAAGAATGACATCAAAATCTATCATGTCTAATTCAATAAGATCACAAGGCAACAACTTATGCAAAATGTAAATAGGTCAACTTCTATAAATTTTCCTAGCAACAACAGAGGCACCAATAGGAGTACACACTTTATATGACTCATGCAACAACTCGGGGTTAACATGAAATTTTTTAGCAATAAGAGGGGTAACAAAAGAAAAAGTGGCACCTGGATCAATCAAAGCATATATATCAAAGTCAAAGATTTTCAACATACTGGTAATAACATCGGGAATCTCACCAACCCCTTGCCTCGCATATAGAGCATCAAGCTGATTATGCCTTGTAGCACCACCTTGAGGACTACCTCTACCCAATGGAACTACATTTGCACCCCGGCCATTGCCACGATTTCTTGGACAATCCACCTTCTTGTGACCAAGTTCCCCACATTCAAAGCATGCGTTAGAACCTTTCAAACATTGACCTCCATGGCTCCTTCCACATTTAGGGCACACATCAATAGGGAACATACTACTATCACCTTGAGGCCTAGAGAAGTCATTGGCAAACCCCTATTAGACGCATGGGAAGACCCTTGGCCTTGACAAGATTTAGCACCTTTTGGAATTTACCCTCAAATCGGGCCGTCTTGGCCTCATGGTCCCTTCTCTTCCTCAATTTCTCCTCCTCCATTTGCTCGACATAGGTCATTAATAGAGACATGTCCAATCACCTAATTAGCATGGCGGACCGGCATTCTTCACTTACTAAGTTGGAGACCCCCTCCACGAACTTATTCATCCTAGATCTAGGATCGACAACCAAATGAGGAGCATACTTTGAAAGTTGATTAAACTTGAGTGCATACTCCCTTACACTCATAACACCTTGTTTCAAGTTCATAAACTCCACCAAATTAGCTTTCCTAAGCTCAAGAGGGAAGAATTGATTAAGGAAAGCCAATTTGAACTGCTCCCAAAGCACCATATTACTAATTCCCTTCTCACCCTTTCATTGATCATACCATATATGGGCTACCCCTTTGATTTGGTACACTGCCAAATCTGCCTTTTCATTTAGCCCAACACCTATGATATTTAAGATCTTGTGGATCTCATCAATGAACTCTTGTGGATCTTCATCCACCTTTGACCCGTAGAACACCGGTGGATTCATCCTCATGAAGTCCTTTACCCTAGCTCCTAGGGTAGTAGCATGAGGTGCTTGGACCCCTTGATTGACTTGGTTGGCCACCACCTGGGCAAGCATAGTGAGAGCATCCCAGAGCTTACCATCGGTGGGTTGCTCGTAGGAGTTTGGGCCCTTCTTCCTCGAGTGTTTGGCATGATCTAGCATAGCAAAGAACAATCGTTAGGGCAGAAAAACTTACCACAACTCTATAGCAGAACTTAGAACATGAAGAAGAGAAATATTTCCTAAAACATCTCATAACCTCCTATTCATAGTTACGCTACGCTTCACAAATATGAATAGGACTCTAATCAATGCGATGTGTTGAAATCCGAAGATATATCAACCTAGTGCTATGATACCAAGTTTGTCATGACCCATGCCTATGTCCTAAATGTGACACGGTGCAAAGGGAACCCGAAGGGATCCCAAGCACTTAGAATATCATTACACATCCTTGGTCGCGGAAGCAATAAAACAAGAATCAAAAGATAATAAAGTAGGGCAACCGGGGATAAGGGAAACACTTTCATATCATAGACATCAAGAAAAATAGAGTCAAAGCTCTTAGCATAGATATATAACACATCCAACAAACACCTATAATATATAAATAAGAGCAGGGGTCAAGATAAAGCAACCGGGCTCACCTTCATGCTCAAAATAGAACATAAGGAAGAATGTCTCAATACATAATAAGAGCAACTTAGACTAATGTCACCGAAGTGGCGGACTCACCAACAAGCTTGAGTAGTACCGACCTAGCCACATGGAGAAGGAGGATGATCAACTTGGGCACCGGTTTCTATATGGTGATATCATGTAGGCAAGAGTATGCGTTAGTACGTTAGAATGTACTAAGTAAGTAGGATGCAATGCAACACGAGATGGTACCTTAATCAAAAATGCATAACAATAGGTAGACATAATATAACAATATGGCATGTATGATCAATGCATAAATAAAACATTCTTAAGTGACTCATGCTCATATAAGATATCAAAATGTATAGAAGAGACGAAGCTAGATTTCCAAAGTATAAACCTCTTGGTTGGTTGATGATGGTTTCACCCTATCACACTAGTGGTGTGGTTCAAACCCTTCACATGGTTGATGATAATTTCACCTTATCACCCTGGTGGCGAAGTACAAACCCCTCACATAGTTGATGAGTACAAACGCCCACCTCAGTTATCAAGATATAATCCTCTCAACAAGGTTATCTAGGCTCTTAGTCCCCCCGAATCGAGCATGTTCTAATGCAATACTTTATATAAATTATATCAATCATATCATATCTCATGCTTTGGACCTTCAATTCCTCAAGAAACCACATCCGGACATTTTATCAAACACTTAGAGGGTGTGTAATACTAGTACAAAACCATAAAACATAGAGATGAAATCATGCAAGAAAATCCATTGTAAAACCATCCATCAACACCTTGCAATATCTTCATGAAACATACATCAAAATCTCTCATCAAATCTTACAATAGATTCAAGATTTATTGCTCAAAACGCAGCAAAACAGTCACAACTTTACATAGCTCTAACATAGTGTGCAGTGAATTTCTTAATAAGCAAGACCCATTTATAAATCAACTTTAAATCATGCAATTTGAGAAAAAGGAGGTTTGGGTATCATGGGTGAAAGGAGCCCATAAAAGAAACCCACATACCTTAGCTTTGGAGATGAATTTGATGAAGATTGAAGATGGATACTTGAAGCTTGAAGAAGAACCTTGAAGGAATACATTAGTTCCGGATGAGGGTTTGGGACTTGAAATTGGGAGTGAAAAATATGGCTAAGTGTTTAAGTGATAATTGGGGAATGTTTAGGATGTTATGAAGGTAAAATATTGCTAAGTATAGGTAAAAACATGTTAGGGAACACTTAAGCCCAAGACCCAAAATTCTTGGACCGAGATAAAATCACTTGCAACAAAATACACAGGTCCGCATTTGATCTGCGACATGGACCTTCATGGAGGTAAAATTATTACATGTCCTAGACAGCTGCACATTGCGGCACTGTCGCGGATCTATTTTAGATAAGAAAATTTATAAGAAATGAAATTGCTAATCGTTTGCTCTTAAATTGGGGTTAGACCCTTTTCCCCCTAATTTTGACCCCCTCAAAAAGAATGTGAAGTCAAATTTTTGATATCACACATGAATTTTGAGATATTTGGAATTTAAAATTTCAAGCATTCTAAGACATATTTTTTGGCACTTTTTGGGGTCATTTCACTTAGACAAATACTTCACCCAATATTGGGTTTCAAACTCATTCCGAATCTCGACAAATTCATTCAAGCTTCAAGTTGTCATTCAATTCTTCATTAAGGAAATTTCCAAGTTTGAGGTATGTCGGTTTCAACCATTGGGTCCTTTCACCCATGGTGCTCAACTTTCTTTTTCATATAAAATGCATGTTTTCAAGTTGATTTACTTATAGGTATTACTTATTATGGATTATGACTATAAACTACCTTGGGGTTTTATGAAATGTTGTTCAACTATGCATGTTTGAGTTATAAATCTAAGATCTATTGTGAGCTTTGATGAGAGGTTTTGATGTATCTTGTTAGAGGATATTGCCAAGTGTTGGTGGGTGGATTTACATTGATTTTTCTTACATGTTTTTACTCTTGAATTGCATGATTTTGTACTAGCATTACACAACCCACCAAGTGTTTGACAAAATGCCATTTTAAGGATGCCTAAAGTTTGGATGATCTATTGGTTGGTTTATGTGTCAAGTGACTTTATGAGGATTTTGGGCTTTCTAAAGATGTGTTCATTCATGAAAATGTTGATGATGTTGTAAAGTCAGATTAAGTCCTTTTCTTAAAGATTATACCTCTTGTGACCCTTTGATATTGATGTTAATGCAAGGACAATGTTTAATGATGATCTAAATTTGTTTTGATGTTAGGCTCACCATTAGAGGTCAGAGATGTTTTAGAGCTACTCGTGTCATGTTTCTATGTTTCTTACAAATTATTAAACATATAAACACTTTATATATTTCGTGGGATTAGATTTAACACTGATGGAGTGAGGGAGTGCTCTCTTTACTTGAACTATGTGCCGCCATAAGATTAGGTTCTACCCTTGCTTTACTAGTGTATCCATTTTGTACACTTGCTCTTGAGGTTCTTCCCAAAATTGGGTCGTGCTCCCATAAGGTAAAGTTTCTTAATGAAATCCTTTTTGAAATTCGGTCATGTAGAGTAAGGAAAGTTACTTCATACGAAATTGGGCCATATTCCCATAAGTTTGAAGTATGGTTTACCTTGGCAAGTAGACCACCTCTTTACTGGTGAGGGGTAATCATCGGGATTCCACGTTGTCGTTTTCTTGGTCTTATTCTATGTCGGTTGAGGTCTCTTCCCACACTTATATATTGTGTTCTATGTAAGATGAATGATCTGCAAAGCATGATTTACTTTAAGGATTGATCATACATGCCATATTATCATTATGCTATCCATTGCTTATAATTATGCATTTCGATTATGTTGCCTATCTCTTGTTACATTCCATTAACCTTGTTGAGGGGTTGATACCTCGACCGTGATGGAGGGTGTGATGTCTACTAACCTTGTTGAGGGGTTGATACCTTAACCACTATGATGGAGGGTGTGATGTCCATTAACCTTGTGGAGGGGTTGATACCTTGACCACTATGATAGATGGTGTTATGTCTATTAACCTTTTTAAGGGTTCATAGCTTGACCACTATGATGGAGGGTTTGATGTCCATTAACCATGTTGAGGGGTTGATACCCCGACCACTACCAAGGGGGTGCTAAGCCTTGGATTCCAAGTACTATTTGCTAGGTCCATGAGGATGGTCTCTTCTTGCCTATGTAATAGGTTCTATATAAACATGTTTTACTTCAAGCATCATTCATGTATGCCATATTATTAGTATGTTATTCATTGCTTATGATTATGCATTTGGCCTATGTTTCCTATCTATTGTTGCATTGTATCCTACATACTTAGTACAATCAAAAATACTAAGATATACTCGATGCCTACAGGATGTTACCATGTATGAACTAGAGCACTGTTTTGTCATCCTCTTCCTCCACGTGGCTAGTGGTGACTATTCAAGCTAGTTGGTGAGTCCTCCATTTCTAGGACATCTATGTTTTTATGATATGTATTAAAGACTCTCTTCCTTTATTGTATACTTTGATTATAAGGGTGAGCCCAGTTGCTTGTCTTGGCCCCCACTCTTATCTATGCAGTAGAGGTGTTGTTGGACATGTTATGTATCTATGCTATGAGCTTTGATTCTCTCTTGACTCTGGTTGATTATGATATAAAAGATGTCCCTTAGCCCCCGGACATCCCTATTTACTATTTCTTGTTGTTATTTTACTTGCTTCAGTGTCTAAGAATGTGGGATGATATGCTAAGAGGCTTTTTGGGGTCCCTTCAGGTTCCCATTCGCCGGTCACGTCTAGGCCCTAAGATTAGGTTGTAACAAAGATGGTATCAAAGAACTAGGTTGTTAGATTCTCAGAGTCCAACACACTGCATCAATTAGAGTCTTATTCATGGTTATGTGATGTACCACAAATATGAGTAAGAGACTATGAGACATTTTAGGAAATGTTTCTCTTCTTCATGTTCTAAGTTGTGCTATAGAGCTAAGGTAAGGTTTTTCCCCCTAACAATTGTTCTTTAATATGCTAGATCATGCCTAACACAAGAGGAAGATGAGAGCGCACTCCCGAGGAACAACCATCTCCTCCCACCTCTCAAGCTCCACAAGATGGGGGACTGGATCATGAAGAGTTCCGGGATGCTCTCACGTTGCTAGCTCAAGTCGTGGCTAATCAAGTCACCTAGGGTGCCCAAGCCCCTCATGCTCCTACTCCGGCATCTCGAGTGAGAGACTTTATGAGGATGAATTCACCAGAATTCAATGGGTCAAAGGTAGATGAGGACCCTCAAGAGTTCATTGATGAGGTCTACAAGGTATTGGCTATCAAGGGAGTTAGATAGGAGGAAAAGGCAGAGTTGGAGACTTACCAACTGTTTAATCAATGTAAGGCAGAGAAGGGGGCTGATAATGTGGTTCTATGGGAGAAGTTCAAGGCGGCTTTTCTTAATCGGCTCTTCTGACTTGAGCTTAGGGAGGCTAAAATGGTAGAATTCATGAATTTGAAACAAGGTTCGATGAGTGTGAGGGAGTATGCCCTCAGGTTCAACCAACTTTCAAAATATACTCTCCAATTGGTGGTTGATCCAAGGTCTAGGATGAGTAAATTCGTGATGGGAGTATCCAACTTAGTGAGTGAGGAGTGCCAGTCCACTATGTTGATTAGTGACATTGATTTGGCCCACTTGATGACCTATGCCGAACAAATGGAGGAGGAAAAGTTGAGGAAGAGAAGAGTTAAGAAGGCTAAGAGGGTTCGTGGTGAAGGAATGTTCCAAAGTCCTAAAGGTCGTGGTAGTGTGATACCTTATGATATGTGCCCAAAATATGGTAGATGCTATGATGACGCATTCTTGAAGAAAACCAATGCATGTATGGTTGTGGAGAGGAGGGTCACAAGATAATCGATTGCTCTTATAAGCGCAACAAGGGTAGAGGTGGTGACGTTGATCAAGGGGATGCTCCTAGACGTAATCGATTTTATGCTCTTCAAAGAAGGAAAGGGGGAATGAGGTTCCTGATGATGCTACTGGTATGTTAAAGGCTTTTCTTGATGTTGTTTGTGTGTACTTTGATGGTTCTGGGGGTTTCTATTCCTTTCATTGTTCCTTTGTTGCTAGTAAGATTCATGTGTCTCGAATGGTTATGTGAGTCTATTGTTGTTAGAAGGGTCTAGAGGTTGCTCATGTTCTTATTTCATAGGGTCTTGTCTTGTGATTATGGTTAAACTTAGCTTGATGGGATGGAGGTCTTGGTGTGGTTTGGTTACTTGCATATCATGCTTCCATTGAGTGTAGAACCCGTAAGGTTGTAATATGATGGTTAAGAATGCTCAATTTATTTGGTCAACTACAATGGGTTAGTCGCTTCTCTAAGCTTGATCTTTGGTTTGGGTTCTGTCCCCAAGTGAGGACAAGGATAGGTGATATTCCTAAATGTCTTTTCGGATTAGGAGTGAGCATTTTGAGTATGGTTGAAGTTGTTTGGTTGACATATGCACTAGTTATGTTTATGGGTTTCATGAATAGGGTCTTAAAACCCTACCTTGACATGTTTGTGGTGGCCCCTAGTTGTAAAGCATTGATTTTTTTAGAGCTTGTGAATCATTTGGGGGTAGTACTGCAAGTCTAGGATAATGAGGAGTTGTTTGCTAAATATGATAGGTGTAAATGGAAGATAACAAGAAGTTGGTTAGAACTCTTTAAGGATTAAGATATGAGTGTACATTATTTTCCCCGGTAAGGCTAATGTTGTTATCGGTGCTCTAGGTAGCCTAGCATGTGTTGAAAATGGTGACAAAGATGTGACTAGAGAGGTTTGTCGGTTGGCTAGATTGGGGGTTAGGTTGAAGGGAGTTAAGCATGGTGGTGTAGTATTCTTGATGGTCCCAAACCTTCTTTTGTTTAAGGGGGTCTAGATTAAGCAAGGCCTTGAGTCTGCCTTATTAGAGTTGGAGGTTTCGAGTGAAAGATGGTAGAGTGAAGGTTGTCTCTCAAAGGAGATATGGTGGTTCATGGTACTAACTGGACTATGTGTGAGTAAGGTTGACAATGCGTTTAGGGTTGTGAGTCCATATAGAGTGTAGAGGAAGATCGGTAAGGTTGCTTAAGGATTGGATTACCTAGGGATATCGTTATGGTTTGTGTGGTTCTTCATGCTTCTAGGTTGAGGGGATGTGGTGGGGACTCTAGTGCTATAGAATTCGTAAGATTGTGGGTGTTGTGGAGGATAAGTTGACCTAGGAAGAGGTCCCGGTGGAGGTATTGGATGGAAGGGTTGAAGAAGTTGATTGATAAGGGAATGGTGTTCGTCAAGGCCCTTTGGAAGAATTGTCAAGTCTAAAGTGTCTCTCGGGAAGATGGAGTCAGCGTGGAAAAGCGATATCCGTACTCTTTCATTTTATTCAAGCTTATGATAACATGTCAAATCCCTTTTTGTCATTCAAGTCTTTGTTTCATCCCTTTTGTTATTTGCATGCATGCATGTATTTGTTGACAAGTTCATGACGATTTTTGACACTTATGTTGAGATTTTGAAAATGATGTTTTAAATGTATTGTTGCATCTTGTTGGGGTTGATTTATTCATGATTACTCTTCTTATGTACGTTTCTTTGACATTCGGGGATGAACGTTCCCAAGGGGGAGATATTGAAACGACCCCAAGAGGTGCCCGAAAATGTGCCTCGGAAATGCCCCGAATCATAATTTCCATATATCTCAAAATTTGTGCATTATTTCGAGAATACGACTTCATATTCTTTATCAGGAGATCAAATTGAGCAATAAATGGAACTAACCCCAATTTTACAGCGAACAATTCATAATTTTAATTTTTCAAATTGACGAAAAATAGTGTGCCTGTGCACCCCTAGCACGACACGACTAGGGCTTGCCAGTGCATTATTTTGTGCCCAGTTATTTTATTTCGGTCCAAGGCTTTTGGGTCTTGGTCCTAAGCTTTCCCATGCATGAAAATACCAATACTTAGTCTTATTTCACCCTCATATCATCCAAGACATTCCCAAATACTCTCTCAAATACTTAGACAATATTTCATCTCCAAATTCCAACTCTCAAAACTCACCCGTATCTTAAGGTTCTCATTCACACTTCAAGTCTCCATTTCAAATCTTCCTCAAGAAATTCTCCAAAGCTAAGGTATGTGAATTGCTTTCATGGGATTCTTTCACCCATGATGCCCAAGCTTTCCTTTACTAAAATTGCATGATTTAAAGTTGATTTACTCATGGGTATTACTTATTATGAATTTCACTGCACACTATCTTGGGGTTTATGAGATTGTGATTGTTTTACCATATTTTGAGCTATGAAACCAAGATCTTTTGTGAGACTTGATGAAGGATTTTGATGTGTATTACTTGAGGGTGTTACCAAGTATCTATTGATGGTTTTCCCCTAAATTTACTTGGATGATTTCACTCTTGAATTGCATCGTTTTACACTAGCATTACACACCCACCAAGTGCTTGATAAAATGTCCGAATTATGATTCTTGATTTGTTGAAGGCCTAATGCTTGGCATATGAGATGTATAACTCTATGAGGATGAAAGTATGTTGTATATGTGTTGGTTTCATGATAAGTTTCTATACTGTTGTATGTTGACCATAACCTTGTTAAGGGGTTAATACCTTGACCGCTTTGATGGAGGACGTGATGTCCATTAACCTTGTTGAGGGGTTGATACCTTGACCACTATGATGGAGGGTGTGATGTCCATTAACATTGTTGAGGGGTTGATACCCTGACCGCTTTGATGGAGGGTGTGATGTCCATTAACCTTGTTGAGGGGGTTGAAACCTTGACCACTGTGCTGGAGGGTTTGATGTCTATAACCTTGTTGAGGGGTTGATACCTTAACCACTATCATGAAGGGTGTGATGTCCATTAACCTTGTGGAGGGGTTGATACTTTGACCACTAAGATGGAGGGTGTGATGTCCGTTAATCATGTTGAGGGGTTGATACCTCGACCACTACCAAGGGAGTGTTAAACCTTTGATTCCAGGAACTAGTTGCTTGGTCTATGATGATGGTCTCTTCTTACCTACATAATATTTTCTATATAAGCATGTTTTACTTCAAGCATCATTCATACATGCCATATTATTAGTATGCTATCATCGCTTATGCTTATGCATTTTGCCTATGTTGCCTATCTATTGTTGCATTGCATCCTACATACTTAATACATTCAAACGTACTAATGGATGTTCTATGCCTACATGATGTTACTGTGTAGGAACTGGAGCACCGTTTGGTCATCATCCTCCTCCACATGGCTAGTGATATCTATTCAAGCTAGTTGGTGAGTCCTCAATTCTGAGGACAACGTCTATGTTTTTATGATATGTATTAAA
>JAABOM020000075.1:7946553-7979317 GCA_011800125.2 Solanum clarkiae | reverse complement strand
ACTTACCTCTCAACCCCTTCACAAGCTCCAAACTTCGTAACCGCAAAACGGAACGTTTCTTTGGCAATCTAACACTTCCACGCTACTTGGGGAAACCATATACCGACCTTGAAGCGTCAAATAATCGAAAACGCGGAAAAATTAAATTTCTATTTTCTGCTACAGTGAGCCGAGAGCTTCCAAGAATTTTTTTCTAAGTATGGAGAAGGTGTGTTCTTGTACAAGACATACCCTTATATAGACCCCGAGCTTTTCCCTCATCCAATCACATTTAAACACATACATGACCCCACAAATTATTTTAAATCTTTAAGGAACACATTTGAACAAAAATACACATTTGATCCCAAACTTTTCCAAATTTGGACCGATTAAGGATTTACGATTTCTAACTCCCAAGAATAATTATCATATATATATATATATATATATATATATATAAAATTCACTTGATCTCAACGGGTCCTAACAATATCGGTGTTATATAGGCATAAGGTTAATCATTTGTGATACCCCGTTGATATATGTATACCCTATTGGTATATAATACAAGCGGGTGCTAACGTTAACACGCGAATTTTAATATTAGGGGGCAAATTTTAATAGTATGGGTATAAAATGTAAAATGGTATATGAATTTAAATAGTTTACTTTAAGGGATATAAGTTTATTCTTTCCTAAAATAAAAGCATTTTAATTTTGATAAATATTAATTAAAAGGTCTAATTTTTCGGTTTACTATTTAGCATGAATCGAATCAGCTCAATATTTAAGGGAGCCCAGCCAGGTGACTAGTGGGCTGATCTAACCCGACCCAGTCCACTTAACCGGCTTAATTTGTTTGGAGTGCGGAGGGCTGGGCGGCAACGCATAATGGTTTGGTACCACATGGCTTTCGAGCGGGACCTTCTCTTTTGAAATTTCACTGATTTGTCTTTCTCCCAATTCGTGCGAGTGAGTGTGGATCCACTGAGCTACAGATCCTTCCGGCCACACTACTTCAACTCTTAAACTATTGTTACTTCATTATCAATATTGCCGGCTTCAGATCTGTTGTTATATTTGTATATCGGATCAGTTCGTTTTGGGGCTATCAATTATCCACTCTTAATTTCAAACTGTGTTTGGGATTCTGGGGTGCTCGAGTGGAACTAGTGCTATTTATTGGACAATAGGAAATCCTAGGTCTTGATATAGTCAATGGCAGGGTCTGTACAACCCGAAGCCATACTGGAATGGCTTCAGAAGGAGATGGGGTATCAACCATTAGGGTCATACGCAGCTTCAAGCAAAGCAGCAATGCCTTCTATCGATTCACTTCGCAAGATTTGCCGTGGTAATATGATACCCATATGGAATTTCCTCTTGAATAGAGTGAAGTCAGAGAAAACTGTTGAAAACGTCCACCGTAATATCCTTGTACATGGACGAGATGATGGCAATGGCAATGTTAATGCAGTTGATTCAGGGAGGAGTAAAGGGAGGAGGAAGGAGAAGGTAGGGGTGGTTAGGGACGGTGGTTCGGTATCCTCTTCAAGTGTGGGGTTGGGTTCAGCTGAGAATAGTAGGGAATTTGCTTTGCAGGAGAGAGATCTGGCAGAGAAAGAGGTGGAAAGGCTTAGGCAGGTAGTGAGGCGTCAGCGGAAAGAGTTGAAGGCCAGGATGTTGGAGGTCTCAAGAGAGGAGGCTGAGCGTAAGCGCATGCTTGTCGAGAGGTCTAACTACAGGTTTGTCAATTGGAATTATCCTATTGTAATATTATACTAGCAACTAAAAGCTTTGTATTGTTCTTTATTTTGATTCTGCTGATGAGCTTATGTATAGAAGAAATCTTACTTCAATTCTTCATCTTAAATCTGCAATCTTAAGAGGCAAATCTAGTTCTTCTAGCAGTAAACTGAATCCACTATATTCCGTTCAGACCATTTATGCATTACCCAGAAGAGAAAAAGAATTGAAATGTGTATATTATAATAGATTATACCTACTCCAAATTCACTGACTCTAAATTTTGGAGTCACTCTGATAGTATGAATCTGAGTGATCTTGTGACTATCACAACTGATTCACTGGAGTTATGGATAGTGGGAATAACGGGTTGGATTATTCCTTTCATCAGTTTTAAACTAGCGCATTTTCTGTCCCTAGGCAACAAGAACCTGTGTCTAGATTGGTTAGCATGCTGGCATTGAGCCATTGAGTATAGATGATATTTATACTTTTAATTGCAGACATAAACAAGTGATGCTGGAGGCTTATGATCAACAGTGTGATGAAGCTGCAAAAGTATTTTCCGAGTACCATAAACGTCTAAGTTATTATATTAACCAAGCAAGGAATGTTAAGCGGTCTAGTGTTGATTCTTCTGCTGAGGTGGTTACCACTTTCCAGGCAAATGAGAAAGATGTTTATTCAACTTTTAAAGGAACCAAAAGCACGGAGGATGTCATTCTCATTGAAACGACCTGGGAAAGAAATATCAGGAAGGCATGTGAGTGTCTTGCCATGCGAATGACTGAAAAGATCCGCAACACTTTTCCTGGTTATGAAGGAAACGGAATCCATATGAATTCTGTGTTACAAGCTGCCAAGTTGGGTATTGACCTTGATGGTGATTTACCTGATGAAGTAAGATATGCAATTGTAAGTTGCCTGAAAAGTCCTCCCCAGTTGCTACAGGCAATCAATGCCTATGCTCAAAAGCTGAAGACTACGATTACTCGAGAAACAGAGAAAGTTGACGTTAGAGCTGATGCAGAGATTTTAAGGTAATCTGATCTTCATAGGAGTATCTCTAAAATTTCATTTTTGGTTTCCGTCTACCTTGGTATCTGATAGTTCTTTTCTCTGCCCATTTGAATGAACAACTGAAAATTACTATAACTCATATTTTTCTAATTTCGCAGCAGTTATATGATTTGGTAAATTTTATTTTTATAGGAAACACATGTCCACTTTCAGGACCAGGGATTTTGATTCTTATTATATATGACCAATCATTTAATTGGTCAGATGTTGCACGTACTCATATTTTAGCATATCAAAAAGCAAACTAACAACTATACTCGACACAAACTAGTTAGAATTATACGTAGTTGATCTTATGCTTACATTAGGTTCGGATTTGTGAGGAGTCTTTTTATTTTGGTTAGACTTGCATACCTGTTTGTGGATAAGTATAAGATTTGGAGAATAATTTAGAGGATACCTGGTTTGCCTTGCAAGACAAAACATTTAATTTTAGAGTTAAATGGACATGAGAGCAGAGTGCATATTGAAGGTAGCTGATCCCAATTATTTGGTCTTGAAGCATAATTCCATGTCTTACCATCTTCTGTGCATTGGCCACCCTTCTGACCCACATGATGCAGTGCATCGACCATCCGTTTATCATTCAATAATTTAGAGTTGCTACGTCATAAGTGGCATATATGATCAGCTGAAGGAGGTGTGTGGGACCGCTATCTCAGTGTCTTACCCCGAAATAATACTACCAAGATTGATGAAATGAAAAGGTAACTTAGATCAATTTATATACTTTATAAATCATGTTTTACGTCAAGGCAACCAATTTGAAAGGAATGGAGACTTTTTGCTTCCGCTTGGTATTTATGATATCTGCATTAACTCAGTTTATGATAGTTGTGGCATGATGATGAACCTCTGCATTGATGCCAATTTTACCCTTTCAATCAGGTACAAGTACGAGAATAACAGAGTAATGGATGCTTCTTCTCCTGATGTAACATCACCTTTGCACTATCAGCTTTATGGCAGTGGCAAAATTGGAGGTGATGCGTCTTCAAGAGGGAGTCCAAATCAACTTCTTGAGAGACAGGTCTTTTTTGTTTCATTCCTTATAATAGTTTGCCACCTTCAAATTGTTACTTCTGTAAAGTTCCTTGGAATTATTTTTTTTGGATTGCATTTTTTTGTTTCTTGAAATCCTTTTGGAACTCTTTGTAAACTGGTGCTCCCTTTGACTTGAAATGGATGTTCAAATTGACTTGGTTATTAATTGAATATTTCCTGTCTATTACATTTCTTTGACATGAGTGCTCATAGGCACATTCTCCAAGGTTTCTCTCTCCTACTTCCTAGGATTGTAGAACATCTTTTTGAGTGACTTGTACTGCAAATTCTTTCTTCAAACATGGGGGAAGTAGGATATGTTTGAATGCCGATTTCAAGTCATTCTATATTATCTGATGGACATCTGGCAAGGAAGTCCGGTTTGATTGGATGGAGTGAAGTAGAAACATGATGAGAAGAATAACTCGTTGCAAAGAAAAAAAAAAGAGTGGATTTACTTTTTACTGAAAGAAGACTCAAACGATAACAAGAATCAAGTGAAGAGATGGAAAATGAAGGACCAAATGGCAGAGTATAGCACGAGGAAGTTCAATGCTCATGGAAGATTTATGAGTCTTTTGTCTCTAAAATAGCAGAAAGAGCAGTGGTTATACTGCCAGAAGCATTCACTGGTTGGATAGACATTGCATTCAAGATAGGAAACTTCATTAACTACTCACCACTAAGAACATTTAAAGCTCCTCATAGAATGGTTGATACTAACCTTTCGTTTACCAAGGTCGTTGAGGACAATATATAGCAGTCATATACCACTGAAGTTCCAAAAAGCAAAGGCAGGAGGCTTCCACTTCTGCTACAATCGAGTATGGCAGAGGTTTGCTTGGAAAATCTATCATAGGAAACTTTGGCAATCTTGGCTCTGAGATACCTACCTCTCTGAGGTTAGGAAATTGGCATTGTCAACTTGTAAGAAAGCTTTTGGGGTTAACATCTACAAGATGATAACAGTGCCTTCCTTTTTGAATTCCCTAATAGGAATATGGCTAAGCAGACACTTTAAGAAGGGTGGACCTGAAGAAATCTAGGGCTTGGTTGGAATGGTGGAACCTTATCGCTAGGTGCATACTGGCGGCATAGAAGAGCATAAACAACCTGGATCATAGCAATTGGGCTACACTTCACTTATGTTTGCATGAAATTTTTCGACAAAATGGAGTCCTTTGGTCGTTGGAAATCAACAGAGGAAGACTGAATTGAAGAATCACTTGAAATAGGCTTGAATCAAAGTAGTAGAGGTGGTTGGAATGTTCCAAGTGAAGTAACTATCTCGCAAGAGAGTCTAAATTTCTTTTTGCTGATTTGGGTGGAAAGAAAATCCTAGTTTTGAAAGAGTTGGGACAACAATTCCAACACCTAGAGATGGAAAACCCAATGGTACAATCAAGAATTTTGTCCACCGATCCTTAAAGCCCTAAGAGGTGATAGACTCTATTGGACTGGAGGGGTCAAGGTAACACGGGTAAGGATATTCAAATTTTAAACCCCATGTGGGGCCACATAAGGAGCATGGAAATTATTATTTAAGAGTAACACTACATCCTTTGAGCCATCTCGGCACTAATAATTGTATTGGGTATGATCCAACCCAATTTGTTTACAACAAAATAGTGGAGGAGCCTGTTAATGAAAAACGGAACATGCTACTAGTGGAACTCATGCCGAGCAAGCCCTCTTTGATTCAGTTCGATAACTTATCTGGAGCTTTGCTAATACATTGCAAAGACCTAGCTACAGAAATTGATGGCAACATGCAAGTGGTATCTAGGGAAGGAGGAGGGAGTTCCAAATGAGGGGAAAGGAGACACGAAAGGTGTCCAATCCATGAATAACAACAATTTTCAATTATTGATCTATCAATCAATAGGGATCTCTGGGATGTGGAAGATGCATCTCCCTGACAAGCGGAACAGAATGAAGCAGTTTTAGAAAAAGAGTCAGAAGCATCTGCTTGAGTTAGACAAAATTTGCTAAAACTCGATAAGATGTTCGGAATTGATTTTAAAGGCCATGAGAAGGAAAGTCTTGAACTACTTATGCAAATCAGTGGGAGTAGGCAAGCAAGAAGAGTTGAACCAATCATAGAGATCAAGAAAATCAGAAAGCAAAGGTGTGCTAGAGCCGAAAAATCTGATCACCTTTGATGTAAAATTCAAAAGTGGAGGCAGATCTAAGGGGAAGGGGAAGACCCAGAATGACCAATGAAGCTTAAACTAGTTTTATGGAACGTGAGGGGATTGAATGATTAGGGGAAGAAAAGAATCGTCAAGAGCAAACTTTTAGACAGGAAAGCAGACAGTATGTTTACAAGGAATAAAATTAGAAGAAAACTGTCAGGATCACATCAAACAGGCCAGGGGAGGAAGATGGACAAGGTTTGCTTGTCTGGAAGCCAGTGGTACCAGAGGAGGAATAATCATGATGTAGGATTTTGTAGGGTTTAGAAGGGAGAAGTGTTACAAACAAGAGTCTATTCCCTAACCTGCAAATTTGAGGCTGTTCTGTAGGAATTTTCTTGCCATATCTTTAGTGTATGCACACGTAATGGAAAGATAGAAAGGAGGTTAGTTTGGCATGAACTGGGGTTTATGAGAGGATTGATAGAAGGTCTTTGGGCAATCGATGGAGATTTCAATGTTTGCAGATTTCAATTAGACAAGGAACTGCACCAGAAGGACTATAGCAATGGTTGAGTTTTCCAACTTTATAGAGGACATGCAATTGGTAGACGCACAGTTAGAAGGTAACTCATTCACATGGTTTAAAGGATAATTAAGAGGCTGCTTCAAAGATAGACAAATTTCTTTTCTCGTCTGAATGGGATAAAAGTTTTAGTAACATAAAGCAAGTGCCTTCGTCAAGGCTGGTGTCCGGTCATGTGCCTATTGCACTTTAATGTGGTAGCCAAAATCTAATTTCAAATTCCAGAATTGGTGGTTGACAAAAGAAGGTTTTGTAGACATAGTTAGTGTATGGTGGAATTCTTTTGAGTTCTCGGAGAGTCTTGATATATCTTAGCCTCTAAACTTAAAGCCTAAAAGGAAAGCTCAAGGAATGAAGTAGGTGTGATCAAGGGAATTTGAAACTTCAAAAGTCAAGATTGCTTAATCAATTGGCAGATTTGGACTCAATTCTGGATTCCAGGGTCCTGACAAAAGAAGCTACTAAAAAGCAGAGTTATACTTGGAATCGGAAGAAGTCTAAAAAAAATGAGGAAAGTATATGGAGACAGAAATCAAGAGCACTATGGCTTAAGGGGGATGACAAAAACACCAAGTTTTTTCATCAATTAGCCAATGCTCATAAGAGATACAACTACATTGACAAACTAGAGGTGAAAGGGGGGGTGATTATGGAGCCATTAAACTAGAGGTGCAAGTGGAGATGCTTGTGGAACCAACAAGAATAAAAGAAGAGATAGTCAAATTCTACAACAAACTTTATACAAAGAGGTAGAATGAGGCCTACACATCAGCAACTGTTCCAGAATTGCAAACGCTGAAAAAAAAAGTCTTGCAAGGAGAATTTGAAGAACAAGAAGTTTATAACTGTCTTAAGATGTGTGTAGCAAATAAGGCCCCGACCCGAACCGTTTTACAAGATTTTGCGTCAAGTGTTGGGAGGTCTTGAAACATGATATCAGGCGAGCTTTCCGCAACTTCCATTCCAAGGAGATTTTTGAAAAGAGTTTCAATGCTACCTATGTAGCCTTGATACCTAAGAAGATAGGGGCAAAAGAGCTGAAAGATTTCAGACCAATTCATCTAGTAGGGAGTTTCTACAAATTGGTTTCCAAAGTCTTGACAGAAAGGTTGAAAAGGGTGGTGGACACATTGGTAGATTCACAACAGATGGCCGCCTTTATCAGAGGCAGACAAATTATGGATGCTGTGTTGATAGCCAATGAGGCAGTCGATTCAAGAATCTCTCAAGAGAAACCTGGCATTCGATGTAAACTTCACAATAAAGAAAGGCTATGATCATGTCGATTGGGATTTTATCTTGCAAGTCCTTAGGCAAATGGGTTTTGGTGCTAAATGGGTAAATTGGGTGAAGTTTTGCATCTCAATCATGAAGTTCCCCATTCTTTTCAATGCTCGGAGAGGGATTAGACGAGGGGACCCCATGTCTCTATTTTTGTTCTTTCAAGCCATGGAAGGTCTTAACGACATGATAAAGGTGGCTAGTAATAATGGATGGATCAAAAATTTTGGAGTGGCCAGAAACAATAACCAAAGACTGGAAATCACTATCTTTAGTTTGCTGATGACACCTTAATTTTTTTGTGGGGTAGAAGAGAAATAGTTGAAGTATTTTAGAGTGATACTAATTCTGTTTGAGGCCATCTCAAGCCTACTGATCAACCGGATGAAGAGCCACATTTATCCCAACTGGAGGAAGGGTCACATTTATCCCATATGGAGCTGCTGGCTGTGATCCTAAGTGGTGAAGTGGGTAACCTACCAATCGTACACTTAGGTATGCCTTTGCGAGAAAAATCTAAATCCAAAGGAATTTGGTATTCAGTACTAGTGGAGAAGTGTGAGAAGAAATTGATGAGGTGGAAATCTCAGTATTTGCCCCTCAGAGGTAGACTTATTCTGATTAATGTTGTTTTGGATGCGTTGCCTGCTTATATGCTCTCCCTATTTCCAATCCCTTCTGGAGTCATTCGAAGGCCGGATATGTTCAGGCGATCCTTCCTTTGGCAAGGGAATAAGAAAAAATCTTTTTACCTAGTCAAGTAGAAGGAAATCATCGAAGCAAGAGATAGGGGGGACTTGACATCAGGAATTTGACGCATCACAACAAAGCTTTAAAGCTTTAATGATATTCATAGGCACCTCAAACACTAGGAGCAGAGTCATAAAGAGCACGTACGGGGAAGAGAACAGATGAGTCTCCAAGGAGGTTAGTACTCCATATGGGATTGGTCTTTGGAGGAATATCAGGAGCAACAACAACAATATACCCAATAGAATCCCTCACGTGGGGTCTGGGAAGGGTAAAATGTATGCATACCTTACCACTACCTCATAGAGGTAGAGAGGCTGTTTCCAGGAGCTACTGGTAGTTTCTCAAAAATCACTCCCAGGTCAAAGTACTTTATGGGAACAAGACTGGTTTTTGAGAAAACAAATGGATCGGGACAAGGAGTTTTAAAGTAAGGGCGGCTCAAGCATATCGATGGCCTAAAGTAAAAAATGAATCAGAGGCCTTAAGCTTCTATTTTTTTAATTTTCTTATTTAAAGTTTATTCTTCTAGTTTTTTAAGATGCAGAGTTGTTAATATATTTGAAATTATTTTTGAGATGCAAACTATTTCTTTTCTTTTCATGAAAAGGTTTACTTTTTCTATAAATAGTGCTCTATCTATTTCAATCGCTTGTTGGATTTTGACTTGATACAAAACTTAAAAAAGTAAAGAAGATTTTTGAATCTTATAATATTAAATTAAAGATATATATAATTTGTCAAAATGACATTTATCTTGTGGCCTTAAACATATCTGGTAGAAAGTTAAAATTAAAAAGTTGACCCAAACGAAAGAAGAAAACACTCTTTCCAAATGAACTAAGGAAAAAAAAAGGACAAACAATTTGAGATGACGCAATAGAATTGTTTTTTCTAAAAACATTATTTTTATCACAAAAAAAAAAGGCACACCTTGAATTTAGGGGCCTAAGGCAGATGCCTTAAGCTCAAAGGCATAGAGCCTCCTCTGCTTTAAAAACTTGTTCCCAGATTTTATAGCTTTGGATTAACATAAATCAGTTTCCGAGGTGTGGACTCAACAAGGGTGGGACCTTAGATAGAGATGAATGTTGAATGATTGGGAGATACCTAGATTTGTGGAATTGCTTAACCAGTTGTAGAGTTTTCAAGGGGTCACAAGACGGTGCATATTGCCTATGGTGGAGCAGACATGTAGGTTGAGCATATAAGGTCAACTCAGGGTATAGGATTTTGAACCAGGTAGAGCCACACTTTACTAACTGGTCTTGGAAGAATATTTGGAAGACTAAGATACCTTACAAATCATCTTGTTTTGCCTGGCTTCTAGCTAAAGAAGCAGTTTTGACACATGAAAATTTGATCAAAAGGAGTATTGCTCTCTGCTCTAGATGTTTCCTTTGCGAAAAGGAAGCTGAGACAGTAAATTATTTGTTCGTACACTGCAGTATTACAGATTAACTATGAAAGATTTTCATCAATCTCAGAGGCATAGCTTGGACAATGCCAAGAAAGATTTCTGACACTCTCTTCAGCTGGGAGGAAGCAGGAGCGAGTGCAGGAAACAGAGGGAGATGGAGGATCATCCCATCGTGTATTTGGTGGACTATTTGGAAGGAAAGAAACGATATATATTTTTAGGACATGAGGAGTTAAGTGCAGGATGTTAAGCTAAAATGCATTTTGCTTTTCTGTTTTTGGTGCACTAAATTATATTATAGTGACACTAAAATGATCCTAGATGTCCTAGGCACCATTTAGGATTGGTTATCATATTTGGTATCTTCTGTATCTATTCCATTTGTAAATTGTTTTTTTTTCAGTATTGCCTAAGTACAGTTTTTAATACAAAGTTTTACCTTAATAAAAAAACATTTCTTTCACAACTGTCGACTTGACATGGATGCTGTAAATCGATTGATATGAACTTGTGTTTATAATTGTAAGACTTTTCATTTTTATAGGGTCTGGTTTTTTTGTCCGATGCAGAAAGCACATGTTCAGCAATTCATGGCTACTGAAGATGCATTGAATAAAGCCGCAGAAGCAAGAAATATGAGCCAACAACTTTTAAAGCGCCTGCAAGGAACTGATGATACAATCTCTTCAGACTCACTAGCAATTGGAGGAACATCAAAGAGTATGAGCAGCCTTAGGCAACTTGAGGTTTGACTTTTCTCTTATAAAACATTAAAATACTGTCTAGGCTGTGGACCTGTGGTAAAAGGAGATTCCACACCTTTCCGGATTTCTTAGGACATCCTGAAATTATGCCTGGGCAACTATTAGTTGCATTGTGTTAATGCTAAAAGGCTTCTTGTATTTTTTTTGTGATTAAGTTTCTTTCTTTTTTTTTTTTTTTGATAAAGGTAAAGTTGTATTCTTCAGCAACGAGGGAATGCTGGCAACCAACAAAAAAAGATTTACATCAGTAGCCCAACAAACGTAAACTTATATTGCTGCTACTAAGCTTACAAGTAGGAAAAAAAAAATCTAAGATCTGTCCAGCATCCTCTGTACCCTCCTCTTTACACCAAAAAAAAGAAAGTCTTCATACAGAGCCATGTAGTCTTTTTTTTACTGATTTTGCAGTGTTTTCCATGCACCTCTGGTTTCTTCCTCTCCAGATAGCCCACCATATATAAGAAGGTATCATGCTCCACCATTTCTTCTGGTTCTTACTCCCCCCTCTCCTCACCCAACAACTAAGAAGGTTAACTGTGTGTTCTGGCATTGTCCAGTTTGTATTTGTTCTTCTTAGGAAAATGGCCTATAGTTGAGTAGTGAAATTGTAATGAAGAAATACATGGTTGTTGGTCTCATATGTCTCATTGCACCATGAACACCAGGAAGTTTGTAGCTTCTCATGAGTTAGGCATGCTCTTCTAACCACAAGCCATGTAAAACATCTCACTTCAGTTGGCACTTTATTCTTCCATATCTTTCTCCATGGTCCAGAGATTTTTCCAGGAAGTTCCTTCACTTTCCTTTTGTACAATCTGTTAACTAACAAGATCCCATCCTAGTTGTGTTTCCAAATCATTGCATTTGTTTCCATACTTGTGCCCTTGAAATCATCTAGTGTTTGTATCATCTCAGCTACTCTCCCTATCTCCCAATCATTTAGTAACCTTCGGAAACTTAAATTCCATCCTTGTTCGGACCAAACCTCGTTCACCATGGCATCTGGCAAGGAGCTGAGAACATATATATCTGGGTAGCAAGACATCAAGGATCCTTGACCAATCCAGTGGTCTTTCCAGAAAAGAACCCTGGTCCCATTCCCCACTTTGTATCTGATGTTGTGCTGTAATTGACTCCATAAATTCCTAATAGTTCTCTATACTGATACTCCATACGTATTATTCACCATATTGAAGTACCATGGACTGCTCTGACCGTATTTGTTACTGATGACCTCCTTCCAAAGAGCTTGTTCCTCTTTGTCATACCTCCACAACCACTTGGCCACCAAGCACTTGTTTTGTAGCCCCAAATTCTTGATCCCTAGCCTCCCTGAGCTTCTACTTAGAAAAACCGTTTGCCATTTTACAAGGTATTCTCTTACCTTCCTTGATTCCAGACCAGAGAAAGTTCCTCCTCAATTTATCAAGTCTTGCTTCCACTTTGGCTGGCATAGGGAAAACAGACATACATAAGTATGTAGGGAATCTAGCATAGAGTTTGTCAGGATGCTTCTACCACCCAAGGAAAGATATTGAGATTTCTAATTTGCCAGTTTTTTCTCAGCTTTTCTAATTATGCTATCCCATATCACTAGCTCTTTGTGATTACTTCCAAGCGGCATACCTAGATAAACAGTTGGAAGTTTTTCAATTCTGCATCCTAAAATGTTAGCCAGTGCCTGGACCTCTGTAACCTCCTTAATAGGATATAGACAACTCTTCCTCCAATTGATTGCCAAGCCTGAGACAACTTCAAAAACTACAAGGATCATTCTGACAATTCTAATCTGCTCTTCTTTAGCCTCACAAAATATAACAGTGTCATCGGCATATAACAAATGACAAAATTGCATATCTACCACTGAGGAATTTCCAATCTTGAATCCTTGCAGCCATGAATTTTGGATAGCCACCCTCATCATGCTATCCAATCCTTCCATGACTAAGATGAAAAGAAAAGGAGACAAAGGATCTCCTTGTCTGAGACCTCTTTCTGATGGAAAAAAACCAACAGGTTCTCTATTTATCAAAATGGAGAACCTAACAGTTTTTATACATACCTCAATCCATTTCAACCACCTCTCACCAAACCCCATTAGTCTTAAAATATTGAGCAGAAATTCCTAGTGAACATGATCATATGCCTTCTCAATGTCTAGCTTGCACATAACTCCAGGATCAACCCCTCTGATTCTAGTATCCACACATTCACCAGCAATAAGGGCAACATCCATGATCTGTCTGCCTTTTATGAATGCCAACTGATGCTTGTTAACCAGTTTGTTGATTACTTTCTTAAACCTCTCAGCTAGCAGCTTTGCTATGATCTTGTAAATCCCACCTATCAAACTTATAGGTCTGAAATCTCTGAGCTCAATTGCCTCTGTCTTCTAATGGATGAGAGCCACAAATGTGGCATTCAAGCTCTTCTCAAAGACCTGGTGTTCATGGAAGTGTCTGATGGTGTTCATGATATCTACCTTGAGCATCTCCCAAAAATTTTGGTAAAAACTCATAAGAAAACCATCAGGGCCAGGGGCCTTGTCACTCGCACACATTTCGATTCCTTCTACAACCTCTACTTCCTCAAATTGTCTTTGTAACTAGTCCTCCTCCTCCAAGTTGACACTTTCAGTGCCTTGTAAATTGAGACCAGGCCTCCAGTGCTCAGTTTTTTTGTATAGATTCTGATAGAAATCAATGATCTTTGCTTTGATTTCATCAGTATCTGTCACCTCCCTGCTATTAACTTCCAATTTTTCAATTGAGTTCCATCTTTTGTGTGCTGTGGCCATTCCATGGAAGTACTTGGTGTTCTTGTCTCCCTGTTTAAGCCATTGATTTCTTGACCTTTGTCTCCAAGCTATCTCTTCATTCCTGGATGCTTCATCAAACTCCCTAGATAAATGAACCTTTTGTAGAAGTTCATCCTTAGTCAATGTTCTCTGCTCATGTATCTGTTCCAGGCTAGAAATTTGGTTAAGTACCTCCTTCTTTTGTTTCCAGTTCACTCTGTTCTCGTGATCCCATTGTTTTAACTTCCCTTTCAGGAACTTCAGTTTGGTAGCTAAGATAAAGGAAGGGGTCCCATTTACTGAGAAGGAGCACCACCATTCCTTCACCTTCTCCTTAAAACCTTCTACTTGCATCCACCATCGTTCAAACTTGAAATAGGATTTCTTCAAGTTTAACTCCAAATAGGATTTCTTCAAGTTTAACTCCCCACACGTTAGCTTCACCGGGTTATGGTCAGACTCTAGTCTTGGTAGAAGACTTTGTTTAATTTGTGAGAAAGTTTCAGCCCAATGATGAGAGTAAAGAAATCTGTCCAATCTAGAGGCAATCAAATGGTTTTCACCCCTTCTTCAAGTGTACAGCCCACCAAATAAGGGAGGGTCAATTATCTCCATTTCATTAATCCAATTTGTGAATTCAGACATAGCCCCTGTCAACCTCTGCCCAGTTGATCTTTCCGAGGGATATCTTGCCTCATTGAAATCTCCACAAAATAACCACGGACCTGTGCATGTCCTTTAGATTTATTAAATCCCTCCACAATTCCCTTCTGATGACTTTGTTGCAGTTAGCATAAATTGAACTTAGAAACCAGCTAAAGTTCATATTAATGCCTTCAAATCTGCAGGTTATCGCTTGCCCAGAAGCCTCCACCAGTCCACTGTTCCACATTCTCCTGTCCCATAGCACTGCTATACCCCCACTTCTCCTCTCTGCATCTAGATGCAATTCTCCCATCCATCTGTTGAACCATAGTTGTTTGATCAACTTTGTATCTGCTCTTGCCAATTTTGTTTCCACCAGAATTTATACGTCTGCACCCTACTGTTGAAGAAGACTTCTAATTATTCTTCTTTTATTCTTGCTGTTTACCCCCTTACATTCCGTGTCACAACTTTAATCATTGACGACTGGAAGATGCTAATCTCCCCTTGCTTCTTGGTTCTCCGTCTTTAAAGTTCACATTGAAAGCCAAATTTCTCACCTCCTTCGGGATAACGTTGGAGTTATTGTCATCCTTGTGTTTCCCCATACTTTGCTTGAAAAAGCTCCCTCTTTTGATCAATTTTCAGAAATAATTCGAAAGCAGTCTTATCGCATCCCCTCAAAGGCAGCGCCAAATAATCTGCTAAGTTTAAGGACATTCGCTTGCACCCATAAAGAAGCTCTGTCATCAATGCCTTCCTCTGACAGAGGATCCTCACTAGTAATAGGAAAAGGCTATTCTAGAATCACCAGTTGGTTGTTCGGGGTTTCTCCTGCGTATAAATCTTGTTCAACCCCTGTGCTAGCCCTTTTCTCATCATCTAAGGGTAGGATTGTATCCTCTGCATACTCTGAGAGTTCGGCCACCCAATGCATGTCGCTAATTTCAGTTACATGATTGCTCGGTGGATCATGAGTCGCTCTCATGAGTTCTTCAATTTGAGAAGAAGTCGCGAGAGTCTCTCAATGGGCCTAGGTATAGGAAATATTCTCAATGAATGGTTCTGTAAAGCATGTCATTTTAGTTTTTGGCCCCAAGTTAGTGGGGTTAGCCCCACCACACTTTAAATGCAATAAATGACCTGTACCGTCTCACAGGGTTTCCACATGTCTTTTTCCAGACAACTTTTTAGAAGTCACATGTCCACTTTTGTCCAACAATACAAAACCCCGATCATATTTGACCTCTGGGAAAAAGCTCCCCTTTTCTTTCCTTAATCTCTCATTCATCTCAGACCTAGTTATCTCCATTTGCAGAGAACTTTCCCCAAAAAGTTCACTGCTGACACCTTGATCAGAGTGATTTCCCCCCTCTTTTCTTTTGAACTTCGCCAGAGCTTCGCACCATACCGGAAGCACGAAGATGCCGTCTCCGTCGTCAATCTTGATTTCCGCTGGAATTTTCTCCCTTGGTCCCTTAACCCTAATTCGGGCCCATCGGAGGTGATTTTTTAGAATAGTTTCCTCTTTTGTCTCCAACCATCCCCCACATTGTTCCCCAATATGCTTCATCACCTTGTCTAACAAGGGGTAAGGGAAGACCTAAAATCCGAACCCAGAACCAATCGAATTTGAAGTCAGCTTGCATTGCACCTGCTTTGGAAGACCATCATTCCAACTGAAGATGGTGATTCTTTCTTCTTCACTTGCCCGTAATGATATGTTCAGCCTCTTTTCTTGACTGGAACTCAAACAGGAACTGGATACCATTCGTGTCATAAATGTTGACATTATGGATGCCTTTCCATGTTTGAGCAGCCCACCTCCTGATTTCATTCCGTGAAGGTATTTCATCAGCCTCTAGGAAGCTACCCACCAGACATCTGCTCAGGATTCCTTCTTCTTCGCAAGAGTTCTTTTTTTGAATTTCTGCTCTCTTATCAACTGTAACCCCCCATTTGCTCTTTTGGAGAGCTTCCTTGTAGCTTTCCTCTCCCCTGAGCCTCATAAACACGTCGCTTCCTTGTCTTCCGGTGTCAGGTCCTGTCAACTTAATGATAAAACCTTTCAATTTTTGTGGATAGGTCATCCCATCCCTCATTAAAGGTGTTTTCTGGCAGTATAATCACCGAACGCTCATGCCCATTAGCCGTAATAATTGAGATGAACCTACCGTATTTGTTGAATTTCAAGGAACAATAAATGTAGGTAGAAATGTCCTTGCATCTCCATGTCTTAAAGGCCTTGCCCTTAATGCCAGAAGCCTCACCTAGTCTTTTGCATAACCATAATAGAGCATCCCTGCTCAGCTTCATTCTCCTCATATGATGTTTTGCCCTCTCCACCCACTCGAACCAGTTCCCCCTCATGTTTCTGGACTCAGTAATATCATAGGACTTGGCCCCAAGTCTGAAATATAAAATGTTATCCATGGGTTAAGAAAGAGATAAGGAAGGAAGGAAGAAAAAAGTTGTGATTTCGGCAAGGAAAGTTCAGTGGAATTATGGATTCCCAAGGACCGAAAGGGTCCCTAGAAGGTTGTCTTGGGAAAAGTGTCACATTTTTAAAAAATAGTGTCATACAATTCGAGAGACAAAGAATTGATTAAGTTTGTAGATGTAAATATTAAATATATTGTCTTTTTGGGGTGTTAAATAGTTGCCTCTGTTCTGATATTTGCTACCTGCTATATCCTCATTCACACATTTCTCTATAGATAGCAGCTATTTTGACCCTTGCAACAAATACTATGCTTGCTTGAAATTATTAGCTTACTATATCTGTTACTTGATTGTTGCTGGTTAAATATTAGTCTTTTAAGCACTAAATATGAGACTGAGTATTGAGGAGTAGACAGCTTACCAGAGAAATGCTTTAAATCATTTCATATTGATGATCTTTAAGGAAAGAAGATCCAGTTAACATTCATTTCAACTTATTTTTAGAATTGAGAAATTTTGTAAAATCTTGTATAAAGGATATTTATGATAAACTCATGGCAAATGTATCTTCTCCTCCAAGAGAATGTTCATGGCCAATGTTTGAACTTCGGAGGAGGTGAGGTAATGGACTTGTAAGGTAGATAGACAATGGAGAAAATAAAGATCTCTTGTGTTAGATAAATACTTGTCTCTCATCAGTTGTACAGGAGTTATCAAAGTGATTTACAACATCTTGGGCTTCTCCACCAATAGCCTTAAGGTTTTGGGTTGTAAGCTCAGATTCTCTCATGATATCAGAGCTAAACTGGTGAAGCTGTGTGCACAAACACAATCTCTCTTCATGTTCTATTGCTTTGAGCTTTTCTATCTCAACTCAGCCTGTGAAGTTGCTTTGAGCTTCTCTTTCTCAATTTAGACCGTCGAGCTAGAAACTTTGAAGCCTTAGCTTGTTGATAATACTCTCATCTTAGCTCCAGGCCCACTCTTCAACTGTTGTGCTTGATCTTTCTTTCTATCATCCACTCTTCAATCTTCCAAGAAAAAAGCAGATCTCCAATCCATCAGTTCATGTGTAAATCTAAAGAGTTCTGTCATACGTGCGGGAGGATGTTAGAAAAGTACTTGCCCATCATTGACCAAGTAAGGGTTTTCAAAGGCGTTTTTGATTTCTTGGACCACTCTTTCCATGACATCAAGGTTTTGGGTTGATCAGATTCTTTCACATTTTGTTTTAGATAATGTCAGGTATTTTTTGTTCCAACCTGTCCCCAGTATTCTTTTCCCTTTTATTTGAAAGCTTGTCAAAGAGATTTTGACTCTTTTTTTTTTTTTGATAAGGTAGATTTAGGAAATCTATTTTTGGAGGAACAATATTCTAAAAGGAGTGTGCTAATATTCAGCCTACCGGTTCTATTCGGTTATTCCAAAAATGCTACTTTACATTGAGAAGACACTATCCTTTTGTTCTCAGCATAGGAAAGGAGCGTTTTCTGACTTCTCCCCATCTGCCTACGACTTGTGTTGGTGGGAGTTAGCAGGTTCCCTGTGAAATAGTTTTGCAAGCTGGTCTTGACACCACTGTTTTAAAAACAATGTGTACTTTCCTTTAGTTTGTGTACTTATATAGTGCTTTCTCTTGGTAGTTTCAAATATGCTGGTCTCCTGTGTAATCTTACAATCTTCTCTATCTCAATTACCTGTAGGAAACCTATTTATTGATTTTGTACGTGTGAAGCTGCCCTAGCAATTTTCTTCTTCTTTTTTGTAGTTGGAGGTCTGGACAAAGGAAAGAGAAGCAGCTGGATTAAAAGCTAGTGTGAACACACTGATGTCTGAAATACAACGTTTAAATAAATTGTGTGCTGAGAGAAAAGAAGCTGAAGATTCTTTGAGAAAGAAATGGAAGAAGATCGAAGAGTTTGATGCTCGCAGATCAGAGCTGGAATCTATTTATAGTGCCTTACTTAAGGGAAGCATGGTATGACTGAAATTATGTGTGTCTATGCAATGCGATGTGTTAATACCAGTCTTCTGTTTTAAATTTTATTTGTTTTTTTGGGTGAGGTGGGGTGGGGATTTCATGGTGCTGCAGTTTGAAGTCTATCTTGATGTATTTTTCCTCAAAGAAATAGTCTTACTTTTTGGTAAGTGTAAATAAACCCACATTAGGGACTTTCTTTTTGGTCATGATACACCAATTGTTTAAAACTTTCTCAAGGAGTGTATTGGTATTACTAACTTGAATTGAAGTTTGACTTGAGCTCTTTGACCACTAAACCAGGTGGTCATGTAAATGGGACTCCTTCATCATGTTTGAGTTTGCTATATGGTCATGTGTAGCCTTAGACAGAGTCTAAATACTTTTGGTTGGAAACTATCTCTATCTAATAATCTCTCAATGGTCAATTCTATGACAACATTTAACTGGTCACATCGTGGTATAGATATGTTACCTTCCTCAGAAAAAAGCTGTTTATATATGGAACTTTGTGAATATTCTGGGACATCCTTAAATGGCAAGAATGTCATAAATATTGTAGCAACGGGATAATGTGCTGAAGTTGTTAGCATAGTTAATATGGCTTCAGCATCCCAACGTAGTTATAATGTACTAGTTCTGTCCCATTTGTGTGGGAGTGAGAGAAGATAGGTATAAGTCATGTGACAAATCTTTAATCTAAGTCTCTTTTAGGATTATGTTCATCTAAGACTCCTATAGATATGCAGAAAGGTGCAGAACATAAGTGTCGTACATGTTAGAACATTGAAGTTTTAACATATACATTGTTTGACCTAGTTTGAAAGTTTTACTGGACTATTTATTTGTCAGTATTTGGTTTAACAAAATGGGATGGAAGAAGTAGGTCTACATCGATCTGCAATTTGATGTATGTGCACCCCAATAATGTATACACCTCACTGAATCTTCACTGAATATTTTCTAATTTGTTAACGAATTAGCTGTTCCACTGATATATTTGTGGTTTTAAGATGGAGAACATGGTAAATTTATTGATCGTTTACAACTACAATGACAAAAACTATGCCTAAATACTGAACTATTTAGGGGAAATTTATTGATGGCTTGATTACATAATATTTTCCCTGTCACTGTAGGATGCTGCAGCATTCTGGAGTCAGCAGCCATCAGCTGCAAGGGAGTATTCATCAAGTACTATAATTCCCGTGTCCACTGTTCTTGTAGATTTATCAGACAGCGCAAAAGATCTTATTGAGCAAGAAGTTTCAGCATTTTATCAAACTCCTGATAATACACTTTATATGCTTCCATCAACACCCCAGGTTTGTAGATTTTCAATAATCTATAAATCTAATAAATGTGTTTTCGGTTCAGCGAGAAGAAATTTCATAGAGTTGTTTACACAGTCATGATTAAGGAAGATTCGTGAAAACAGTTTTTTTACTGCATGCTAATAGAATCAGTTCCTACATTTACTAATTATTTACATCTAATTGTTTATTTTTTGATATTTATATTATGTCTCTAATTTAAGTATTGCTTTGGAGACAAGGTGCAAATCATGGATGAAGAAATTAGCAGAGTAATCAAGCTCAAGCTGGTTCCCCACTTCGAATTTGGGAGTGCATGTTAGAGTAGCAAGAGAATATGTGTTTAGATTCATTATACTTGGAAAAGAAAATCATATAGAATATTCTATAGGATATATTAGGATATTTTATATTTAAATATAGAGTATTTACTTACCTTATCAGTATGGGGATCAATTAGCTTCCATATTATACGCAGCCTAAGAACTCTTATATGAAGAGTACCTCTTGTACATTTTTAGTCAAGTCAACAGGAAATTCTTCTATTTTCACAAGAGGTGTCAATAAAAAAAGGCATCTTTGTCATAAATTGATGTGAGTGCTAGTACTACTACAAATTAAACTTTGATATAATGGTCTCCCCTATGATTCTTTTCCTTAAATTCTAGGGCCACAATTAGCTACTGCTGTTTGGATAGAGTAAACTATGCCAAGTTAAAATCATGTCAATCAAGGTTATAAACAGTTATTTTTTTAGTTGAGACCACAAGATGTAGCTTGAAGCTTTTCCAAAGCTAATTGTCTCAGACGAAAATTTTAATTTCTTAAACAATTTTTGTATAATTAACTTATCAGTTAATCAACTGTATTCATTCTCAGGTAATGTGCTTTTAAAGATACACTCATAGGTGATTAGTCACATGCCATAGCACCCTAACTCGCAAAGTAAAGCACCATCTAAGTGAGGAAGAGCCCAAAACCTGGTTTAAACTGAACAACAGAGTCTAAATGCTTTTCAACCAAGCCTCAACAATTCTATGAGGGGAACCTTTTCGTTTTCTCAGCATTGGCCTTGGTGTTTATTCGTCCTGACATATATCTCATCATGAGAACTCCTACCATGAGCAATTATCAAAATATTTATTAGTAGAAGGGACATCCTTCATGAGGTCATGGTATATACATACAGAAAAAATGTGTATATATGTAGATATATGTTTTTTCTCCTTTCTTTTCTGATAGGTTATAAATATACAGATAAATGTATAATGTATGTGTGTGTCTGTCTTCTGGGTTTTGTTGGATAAAAACTAAGTATATGGTCCACCTCCCTGCCAAAACACCAGAACTGAAGGATTTTTCTATGTATCTATCTATTTTTCTCTAGATATTTCAGGTAAGACAAAAGATGGAAGACAAAGATGGTAGGCTTACCTAAAATGATAACTTAGAATTTGACAAACAAAATGAATAACAATGTCAGTTGCTATTCTGTTTTATATGGCAGTTTATATTTGTTTTGTCTCCTCTTCTGGACTCATGGTCCCTTGTTTCATGCTAATAGGCTCTATTGGAATCTATGGGTGTCAGTGGATCTACTGGACCGGAAGCTGTTGCTGCTGCTGAAAAGAATGCTGCTATATTGACGGCTAGGGCTGGTGCAAGAGACCCGTCTGTGATTCCATCTATTTGCCGTATTTCTACTGCTCTACAATATCCTGCAGGTGAGTTTTCTTCTTCATTTCAGTGTGTTATTGTCCTTTTGAATCTGGTGCTAGGTAGAAAATTTAATTTTCCCCCAACTTCTAAAATGGTTTTCACCACTATAGTTTAGCATTAGCCATTGTTAAAATGCATAAGTGAAGTTGTTTAAGAATAAGTCTTTATGAGCTTAGATGTTATTTAAATGAATCTGGAGTTTAAATTATTTGCTGCGGACACCTGAGCCACTATAGCTTCTTTAGTTTGACAAGAATATGAACCTTGGGCCACAAAGCGAAGAAGAGATGTTGAGGCAAATTTGATATATTATTCATCTAGATTTACTGCAAATTGTTGATTGCTCATATTTACCTGCTGAAAATATTAACTGAAATTTTTTTTTTTTTGACAACTGTGGTGTCCAAGTCAACTCGTGCGTACCTTGACCTTGTACAGGGGTACCTACTATCCACCAAGGTTTAGGCCTGTTTGGATTGGCTTATTTTAAGTACTAAGCGAATATAATTTTTATGCACTTTTGGAGTGTTTGGGTAAATTTTAGAAAATGCTTATAAGCACTTGGTTTAAGATAAAATGACAAAAATAAGTCAAAAATCATAAGTTTGGAATTTCTAACTTATGGCTTTTGACTTAGAAGTTAAAAACCAAAAGCCAACTCAAAACAAGCTCTTAGATGGAAAACAGTACATAGTATTTTTTGCCTCTATAGGGAGGTTGAAACTTGATGGTTTCTCAACCCATTTTATTGACCATTATCAAAAATGGGAAAACATTATGATTTCGATTAAGACTTGTGATATTGCTTGTTGCTACATACAAATAAGACTCGAAAAAGTTTCTAAACCAAAACCCACAAAAGAAAAAGAAAGCAAATAGTGCCTGAAGCATTTGGCTCTCAATTAGAGAAGGACCTTCGACCTGTCTTAATGTTTTCCTTTGGAGTTACCATAGATTTTAGGTGCTAACCCACCCCCACCCCACTCCATCCCTCCCTGTCTAATCACATACACACATACAACCAAAAGGCCCCAACCGAGTCATTCCCTAGCAGTTCTCATTTCCTTCATTTGCCCTAATCTTTGTCTTCCCCACTTCTT
The DNA here is from genome assembly GCA_011800125.2 of Solanum clarkiae. Taxonomy (NCBI): domain Eukaryota; kingdom Viridiplantae; phylum Streptophyta; class Magnoliopsida; order Solanales; family Solanaceae; genus Solanum; species Solanum clarkiae. The sequence continues at coordinate 7,956,535 of JAABOM020000075.1, read as the reverse complement.
GTACCTCAACTGACTTTCCCCATTCTCTCTCGTGTGCCCACACTAGACACTAATGAATTTTATGAGTGTAGAGAGGCTACAGAGAGGCAGTACTTTGCTTCCTTGCTTTATAAGTATATGATAGATCATAATGTAACATGTCTTGCTTTTCTGAGTCGGAGAGTGGAAAAAGGAGGACTACGGAGAGGTGCTACTTTGTTTCCTTGCTTTATAAGTATGTCATACATCATAATGCACATATATTGCTTTTCCATGTGGTGAGTGGAAAAAGGAGAAGAATTTTGGAAGCCTAGACAATCATTTTCTATTGATCTCTCAGGAAATAGTGGAGAATGAATCACCTTTTGAATTCTCATTGTTGAAGGCCGAAGGTGTAGAGAATCAATCAAGAAGCTTATTGATTTTGTTGAAGGGAACTAACATGTTTAGCTTAGCTAGTGTTCTAGAAGAATCTAATCATTTATTCTGTCATAACTCTCTGTAAAGCAAAATGTGCATTTGAGATCGTGTGGAGGCCTTAAATCAGTAGTGGATAGCATAGGTGTTGTTGGCTTGTTCTGAAATACCATCTCTTTATTTGTTTCCAGTTTTTTTGACCTTAGGCTTTATATTCATTGGGAAGTTCCATCTTGTTGATTTGTGTTTAAATTTAAGTGTATAGCACAAGGAGGTGCTTTAGATGGAAAAGAGAGTTCAACTCATGTTGATCAAAGTGCTGAGTTTGCTTACTTGTCTGGTGTGGTCAGAACAGCTATGGGCCAGTAGTCGCTGGTGCAGCTAGCAGGTTAAAGGGACTTGAAGATGGATATAGTTTCAATTATAGTTGTCTAATTGGACCAAGGGCCATCTGAGTATTAGACACAGGGAGGTAAATTTTGACTTGATCGGATTTCCAGACATCTGAGCTTCAATTAATGCCCTTAAAAACCATTTGAGACAACATGACAATATAATCAGCAAGTAGAAAAGTGGGATACCAAAAAGGATGATAATTTGCAAAACCTTCAACAATTAAGGCGATAAGAATCACCTTAAGCTCGTGTAGGTTATGGTGTGTTTGTGATTATTCTATGCCATAATAGAATCACACGAGATGGCCCAACTCATGATTAATCAATCTGAGAAACCCTATATGAATGAGTCTTGAGATGGATCTAAGTTTGGCATTTCGGTGTGCCTTTTTAAAATTCATTTTACTGGATCGAACTCCTTGCTCTCGTATATAAATACTTGAGCTCATTATTAGTTTGTTATGCTGTTTTTGTAATATGTATGAGATTTGTTAGATACAATTGCTTTTATTGAACTTTAAATTTAAACATTCATATCATGGCTTTCTTGGATTTTATTGGCTCAAACATTCTTTATTTTTGAGCGTTGGTTTGCACACCTCACCGTCATACCTTTTACTTGTATTGATGATTGTATGTACATCTCATTTTTGTCCTTTTAACTTGTGTGTTTAGGTTTGGATGCCTCAGATGTTGGCTTAGCAGCAGTTTTAGAGTCTTTGGGATTCTGTATGAAGCATTGTGGTTCTGAAGCTTCCATATTGGAAGACTTGGAAAAGGCTATCAACTTGGTTCACACACGGCGAGATCTTGTTGAAAGTGGTCGTGCATTATTAGATCACGCTAACAAGGCACAAAATGAGTATGAAAGGTGCGACAAATGTTACACATCAATTTTTCCTTTTTTTCCTGGGTCAGACCATTGCTTATTTGCAATGCACAGGTTTCTCTAATTCTTCTTGAAACCAAAACCGGGTTGCCTTAACCCTTTTGGGTGCCCCAGTGGTTTGGGCTTGGGGCTTCCATGTTGGAGGTCTCACGTTTGAAACCCCTTTCCAGCAAAAGCCAGGGGTTTGCCTTCTGGGTCGAGCGCGTCGCACGGGGCTTGTGCAGTGCGGGTCACCTCTCTTGTGTGGTTTGTGACTATTGCATAGAGCGAGGGTTTTACCTTGTGCACCCAAAGGGTAACATCTATAAGTTTCCCTTGTCACTGAAAAAAAGGGGGGAGCCTTTCCAAATTAGATTGGACTCTAGTGCCTTGAATACTGTATTCCTGATTATTGGATATTTGGTTGGATCAATTCCAGAAACAGTCGCGCTATGTTTTTAAACATAGAGGTCAGGCTGTGTACATCCTACCCCCCTTACCCCGCAATGGGCGGGAGCCTTTGAGGCATTGGGGTAATGTTGTTGGTTGGATCAATATATAGAATGATTGGTTTTTATTGTTCATACTTTGTAGGACGACAAACTACTGTTTAAATTTGGCTGCCGAGCAAGAGAAGACAGCTACAGAGAATTGGCTACAGGAACTGGATGTAGCCATTGGTAATGCTAAACACTGCCTTGACGAGGAATGCAAGTATGTTCGGGGCCTGGTGAGTAATTTTCCTTGCTGATTATTTGTTTACCAGTTTGTTCAAGATAATATCTTAAAGGTCTGAGAAATGGATAAAACAATGGGATTTACACATTTCTTTCAGTCTTGGAATGCTCAACCTGTTTAATACTTTGAGATGGACTGTGAATAACCGTGTATTACATGCTGTCAAGCATCTATCTGGACATAGATGTGGGTGTGTCCAAAACGAATGTAGGACACGCCACAAAAGACTATGTTTGTTTTACTTAAGTTTATTTTGTAAATTATTTTCTTTGATATTTATCATTTCATGTCTGCCAAATGAAATCTTTTGTAAATTCTGCTTAACCTCCTTGGATGAGGGAGGTATGAGTATCCTTACTAATATGGTCTTTGGCCAGTCCTTGCCTCTTGTGAATTTTAAGATCTTTCTGCACAAATGCATGAATAGAAAGTACTTAACGTGAGTTGCCAAGAACCCATATCTGGGAAACATTGAGTTATGATTTCGGAAATGGTTTGGTATTTAGAAGGATATTTCATCATATTTCAATTCTGTTATGCCCAAAAGGGAGAAAGCAAAAAAATAAAATAAAAAAATCAAAGAGGTGGGGGGGGGGGGGGGCTAGGGAATAAAGAGACACATTCAAGCTCTGGAAGGTTATTATTATTATTCGTGTTCTCACTCTTCTTTGTTCTATTCTGGGAAGTTCCTGCTTATAAAAATGTGATTTTGGCATTTTTATAGGTAGATGAATGGTGGGAACAACCAGCATCAACTGTAGTTGACTGGGTTACTGTTGATGGACAAAATGTTGCTGCATGGTGGAATGATGTGAAACAGCTCAAGGCATTTCATGATCAACAACTTCGCTGAATCATATTTTTGGCAGCTGTTACATAACGTGTGAATTTTCATTTTTTCCGCTTGCTAGTTCCTTAGAACTGAATGTGGCTTTTGGTTTTCTCTAGGCTGGTATTTTCTAGCAGCAGCAGTAGCAAAGCAGGTCACCTGCAAATCTAGGCAGCATCTGTTGTAATTCAGTCTTCACCCTAGACCTAGGACTATAAGAAAAGAAAATTTCAGTTAATGTCTTCCTCTAGCATAGTTTCAAGGCTGCAATGTATGTAGAGTACAATATGTTGCATTCCCTATTTTGTACAGATGTTTCTTCCAGTCATTTTTTGGGTAATGAAAAGGGAAAGAATAGCATACATATGGTAATCTCAAGAACAGATATCAAGTGGTCTGCACTTCACACTATTTGAGCTTCTCTATACTGCCTGCGTTTAATGTCATAGATTAGATCTCATATAGGAGATATTCTATACCAATTGCAAATATTTTCACTTATTCAAATTTTTATTTGAAATTTTTGAAGTGGAGTAGGTTTTGGTTATCTTAGTTTACTTTTAAAACATGAAATATAATTCAAATGCGGTCATTTTTATAAAAATAATAAAAAAAATCAAGGTAAAAATTTGTAGAAGAAAATTTAGTGAAAGTGAAAATAAGATTTTGGATATTTCGAATTCTAAATACAATTTTGAATAAAATTTGAAAAAGAAAAATATACTTTGAAAAATAAGGTTCTGGGCATTTCGAATTTCAAATACAACTTCAAGTTGTATTTAGAATTTTCATGATCATTGTGGTTTTGAATAAAGTAAAAAAGTTTTTGAGGAAAAAATGAAAAAATTCTCATGACCAATAAATAGGTTAGTTAATTAAAAGGTAATGAACCTACTTAATTAGTTATAAATTATGCTTTTCAAATAAAAGTTGTATTTACCTCCAAATTATTTACAAGTTATGACAAATGAAAGAAGATTCTGAAATGTCCTACTGAGAAAGTGTGAGAGGTTGACGGTAGACGATATTAAGAGAGGTAGAGAAGTATATCGAAGAAGTTCTACGGAGATGATTAGACGGGACATGACACATACAACTTAGTGTGAGCATAAACTTATATATGAAAATATGGAGGAAGATGATTAGACGGAACATGAAACATACAACTTAGCGAGGGCATAAACTTATGTATGAAAATATGGAGGTTGAGTATTAGCATTGGAAGTTAGTACGTAATTGAACATTGTCTTGCTCCCTTCACACTATCGTCATTATTAATTTTTTACTATCTATTTATCGATTTTAGTATTACAATATTCTGTGCTTAGTTATCGTATTACTATTATTGCAACTGTGTTATTTCATTATTTTTCGATATGACTTCTTCTAGTCTAGGAAAGGTGATATTTATTCCCGCATCACCGGTGATGTTATTTGATGAAATGCCAAGGGTAGAAAAGTTTGTGAGATTGGCAAGTGATTGAGGGAAGAACCACTGATTTGATTATGACTTAAATACAAGCGTTCTAGTGCTGGGTTTGTTTTGAGCTCATCGGGTAGTCCACTAAATCGATTATGATGGAACAACAACTGATATAGAAAGGGTAGGCTAAACACCCAAGATGGTATGGTACCATTCAGTGAGTTGTAAGACAAATCTAGATCGGTTAGGTTTTCAAGCGTGCTCTCGTTGCTAGGAAGTGGACCAGATAGGGAATTTCTCGACAAGTCTAAGTAATGAAGATGTGTCAAGCTTATAGTTGTAGAAGGAAATGAACCAATGAAGTTGCTATTAGAAAGATCCAACTGCCATAGCTCTTGGAGGTTAGAGAAAACATCGAGAATTTCACCTGAAAAGGAGTTGGACGAAAGATCTAGATATGTGAGCTGCTTCAATTTAGAGATTGCTGAAGGAATATGGCCAGCTAAATCATTATCACTAAAATCCAACGCCCTAGTTTGTGTTAGGTTGCCAATGGAATTAGGAATGGAACCAGAGAATTGACATCGTCGGAGGTTCAAGATATTCAAGGAACTCAAGGTGCCAATTGAATCATGCAGCTCACCAAACATTCCTGTTGATGAAATATCCAACTCCAACAGACTGTTGCTCGAGTGGAGCTTTGGTAAAACTCCTTTGAGAAGAGGATTGTCACTCAATGTGAGATTTTTCAAGTTTGGCAGAAGGAAAAAGCTCTCTGTAATAACACCTCACAGATTAGTATTTTCAAGATCCACGCACCTTAAGGAGGAAGAAGAAATATTCACAGGTATCGAATATGAGATGTCAACATAAGAGAGAGATAGTGCCTCTAGATTTGTTTAAGTTGTGAAGCATTGTTTCATATATATGTTCTCTGATCAAGTTGTAATTTATAGAGATAATAATAAGAAGAAGAAAGATCAAGTGAAATCAAATTGGTGTTAGAAAATGAGATTTTTCTAGATAGTCTTTAGTATAATAGTTTTCTTCTTGAATATTTTGTTTAGTTTGAAAGGAATGGTAGTCCTTATTTTATAAAATATATTTTGTAAGAAAGTACAATAGTAGTTGGATAGGTATGGTCCTTTACTTACTCTTTGAAAAGCTTATATAGCTATGTGTGTGTATGCCTTTTGGGACAAGAAAAATGAATGAAAGTTTCTGCCAAACCTTCATGTTTACTCTCAAAAAGCTTTCTACAATCCAACAATGATATCAAGAGCCCTTCTTCTTGAGGGATCTGTGAAGGCAAAGATTAAGGTTTTCTCTGTTTCTTTTAAGGAAGAGTTAAGTAGCAGTAACATGGCATCCAACAGCTTCTTGGATGCAGGCCCTCCTATGTTTACAGGAGAAAATTATCACATATGGGTAATTAAGATAAAGGCTTATCTCAAAACTCTTAGCTTATGGGAAATAATTGAAAGTGAAGATGATCCTCTTCCACTTGGACTAAATCCAACGGTTGCACCAAATGACGATTTATGAAGATGCAAAGTTAAGGAAACCAAAGGCCCTCACATGTCTTCATTCAGCACTTCCAGATGTGATTTTCACAAAAATAATGGCTTGTGAAACACCTAAAGAAGCATGAGAGAAGCTAAAAGAGGAGTTCGATGGAAGTGATCGAGTGAATACTGTCAAACTCTTGACTCTCAGAAGAGAATTTGACATGTTAAGGATGAAAGACGGAGGACTGTCAAAGAGTATTCTGCCAAACTTATGGAGATTGTGAACAAAATAAGGTTGTTTGGTGAGACCTTTCTAGATTCAAAGGTGGTGGAGAAGATGATGATCAGCTTACCAGCAAAGTTTGAGTCCAAGATTTCAGCAATAGAGGAATCTTGTGATCTGAAGACTCTATCTGTAGCGGAGTTGATCAGCAAGTTGCAAGCTCAAGAACAACGATCAAGTATAAGAGATGATAAAGTAGCTGAAGTGGAATTTCAGGCACAATATGAAGGCAAGCAGCCTGTGAAGGACAGCAGAAGGATGGAAGAAGATAAAGCAGCCAAAGAAAAAACATGGAAAGAATCTTCAAAGAAAATGAAGTTTCCACCTTGCAGCCATTTTAAAAGAACCAACCATCAAGAAAAGGATTGTTGGTTCAAAAGAAAGCCATCAATTCAGTATAGATTCTGTAGAAGGATGGGTCATGTTGAGAAGAATGTAGGATCAAGTAGAGTCAACCACAATAGCACCATGTGCAGTAGGCAAATTTTGTTGAGAAGTCGGAAAAGGAAGACGAGAGTTTGTTTATGGCTTCTCATGAAGAAGACACAACCAACAAATCCTCATGGTTCATAGGCAGTGGATGTACGAGCCACATGTCACTCAATGAACTCTTGTTTCACACACTTGACAAGCCATTCAAAGCTAAAGCTAGAATGGGAAATGGTGAAACTGTAGATGCACATGGAAAGGGTTCAGTTTCCTTTTCAAACTACACAAGGTGCAAATTTTATACATGATATATTGTATGTCCCTTCTTTAGTATGTAACTTATTAAGTGTGGCTCAAATGATGGATGTCTAAAGGTTATTCCTTACTTTTTAAGGGCAAACATTGTCTGATTTTTAACTCTGAAGATAACTTGATTGTTAAAGTAGAAATGGTGGATAAAGCTTTTCCTTTAGATGAGAAGTTTGATAGTGCAAATTTTGCAAGTACGGATGAGTCATGATTGTGCCACAAAAGATATGGTCATTTTAACTATGCTACCTCAAAGTATATGTAAGAAAAGGGCTTGACCAAGGATTTGACGAAGATTTCGCTATCTAAAGAAGTTTGTGAATCATGTCAGATGGGTAAGGTACAAAGGAAAGCATTTCCCAAAAATGCTACCTGGAGGGCAACCAAAAAAGTTGAGCTAGTTCACACTAATGTGTGTGGACCTATGCAGACATCATCTTTAGGATACAATAAATATTTTGTGCTCTTTATTGATGACCTAACAAGGATAACATGGGTGTATTTTCTAAAGAACAAGTCTCAAGTATTTTCAGTTTTCAAGAAATTTAAAGCTTTTGTGGAAAGGCAGAGTGGCTGTAAGCTAAAAGCCTTGAGGTCAGACAATGGTGGTGAATATATTTCAAATGAGTTCAATAAGTATTGTGAAGATACGGAAATTGATCACAAGTTAACAGTAAGCTATTCACCTGAACAAAATGGAGTCTCGGAGAGGAAGAATAGGACAATTGTTGAAATGGCTAGATGTTTGTTGCTTGAAAAGAAACTACCACAAAGCTTTTGGGCTAAAGCTGTTTCTACTTCAGTGTATTTGTTAAATAGGCTGCCAACTAAAGTTGTGGATGAAAGGACTCCTATTGAGGCATGGAGTGGAATACAACCATTTGCCAAGCATCTAAAAGTCTTTGGTTCAGTATGCTATTCTCATGTTCCTTCAATCAAAAGAAGCAAACTTGAACCGAAAGGTGAATTGGGGATCTTCATAGGCTATTCATCACAAGCCAAAGATTACAGAGTTTTCAACTTGCAAACAAAAGCTATCTCCATTAAAAGAGATGTGGTAGTGGATGAGAATGCTTATTGGAACTGGGACAAGGAGAAAATTGAGAAAGAAAATGCAGATTTTCACAATTTATGCAAGATGCCTGAAGTCCAGTCATTTGGCTTTGAAAATCTGAAAGAAGATGATGAGTCAGATAGGGAATCCTCACCTGATTTGCCAATTTTGAAGACAAGGTCTCTTTCTAAGATATATGAAAAATGTAACATTGCAATCTCGAAATCAAATAACTATCAAGAAGCATCAAGAGATTTAGTATGGATTGAAGCCATGGAGGAGGAGATTGGTATGAGAGAAGAATAACACATGGAAGCTGGTTGATAAACCCAAAGACGAAAATGTAATAGGGGTGAAATAGGTTTATCAAACCAAGCTGAAACCAAATGGTTCAGTTTATATATACCCGGCAAGGCTTGTTTTAAAAGGTTATGCGCAAATGACTGGTCTGGATTATGGAGACGCATTTGCACTTGTGGCACGACATAATACAATAAGGCTTTTATTTGCTTTGGAAGCTCAATCAAATTGGAAGTTGTATCATCTGGATGTGAAATCAACATTCTTAAATGGACAATTGCAAGAAGAGATTTATGTCGATCAACCAGAAGTCTTTCAAGTTGAAGGAATGGAGGATAAAGTCTACAGACTTCACAAGGCATTGTATGGGTTAAAATAGGCTCCTCGAGCATGGCACTGTAAGATTGATGATCATCTCATGCATTGTGGCTTCAAGAGAAGTGAAAATGAAGCCACTTTATATGTGAAGAAGGCTAAAGGAGGAGATGTGCTTGTGGTGTCACTCTATGTTGATGATCTTTTGTTAATAGGAAGCAATGAAGCTATGATAAATCCGGTTAAGCAAGAAATGCAGACCAAGTTAGAAATGATGCATCAAGCTACTGATGGAATCTTCATTTCACGGAGAAAATATGCATGGGATATTCTTAAAAGGTTCAAGATGGAGAGGTGCAAGCCTGTGTCGACCCCATTAGTTCACAATGAAAATATTTCGAAGTTTGAAGGAGGTGATAGGATTGATCCTGCAATTTATAGAAGTCTATTAAGTAGTTTGTTGTATTTGACAGCAACAAGACCTAATCTCATGTTCGCGGCAAGTCTTCTGTCGAGGTTTATATGCATGCTCCAAGTCAAGTTCATCTTGGTGTCGCTGAGCAAATATTGAGATATATCAAAGGAACTGCTGATTACGGCATTTGGTTTAGAAAGGAAGAGCAAGGGAAACTCATGGGTTATTCGGACAACGATTGGGCAGGAAGCGTTGATGACATGAAAAGCCCTTCTGTATATACTTCTACACTTGGTTCAGACATATTTTCATTGAATTCAAAGAAGCAAGAGGTGGTAGCTCAATCTTCTGCAGAAGTAGAATACATAGCCGCTGCTGGTGCAACTAATCATGCTCAATGGTTAAGAAAGATGCTATGTGATTTGGAGCAAAATGACATTGAAGCTACTGTAAGTAAGGTTGACAACAAGTCAACAATATCTATGGCCAAAAATCCAGTGCAACATGGTTGTAGTAAGCATATAAATGTGAAGTTTCATGCTATCAGGCAAGCAGAGAAGGATGGCGAAATCAAGCTTGTTCATTGCAGTTCAGATCAGTAGATTGCCGAAATCATGACCAAGGCTCTTCCTAAAGGGAAATTAAGCAGAGAAGGATGGCGAAATCAAGCTTGTTCATTGCAGTTCAGATCAGTAGATTGCCGAAATCATGACCAAGGCT
>JAABOM020000075.1:7931152-7946453 GCA_011800125.2 Solanum clarkiae | reverse complement strand
CTTCCTAAAGGGAAATTTGAAGTTTTAAGGGCTAAGCTGGGAGTATCCAAGAAAAATCTCAAGGAGTGTTAGAAAATGAGATTTTTCTGGATAGTCTTTAGTATAATAGTTTTCTTGTTGAAAGGAATGATAGTCCTTATTTTATGGGATATGTTTTGTAAGAAAGTACAAAAGTAGTTGGATAGGTATGATCCTTTACTTACTCTTTGAAAAGCTTATATAGCTATGTATGTGTATGCCTTTTGGGACATGAAAAATGAATGAAAGTTTCTGCTGAACCTTCTTTTTTATTCTCAAAAAACTTTCTAAACTCCAACAATTGGAAAGGTATGAGATTTCTGTTGGGACTTTCCCACTAAAGGAAGAAGAAGAAAGGTTGAGATGCCTCATATTCGTCAATCTGCCAATGTTATGTGGGATTGAAGAATCATTGAAGTGATTGTAAGCAAGGTTTCGCGTCCGGAGATGACCGAGTTGGAAGAGGTTGTTGAGATGAATAGTCCACTAAGCTGACGGAGTTGGAAGAGGTTGTTGAGATGAATAGTCCACTAAGCTGACTGCAACTATGGTCCAACACGATAACATGACCGGTTAACATGTCACAAGAGAGTCCATCCCAAGTACAACAATCCCTGCTTTCAGTCCAAGATGTTGTTTTTGGATACTCCGAAGAGACTCTGTCCCAGACACAGACGAAGGATTTGGAAATTTGAAAGGATTGCTTAAACTGAAGCAAAGCAGAAGCTTCACTGGGAGAGCAAAGATGATGCTCAAAGAAAGAAGAAAAACATGGAATTATTAGCAACACAAAACAGAGAAATGAATAAAAGAAAAAGAGACGTCCCATCTTCTTTTTTTGGCCCGCAGATAACATAATGTTCTATTCTTACAAATTAATCTTCATTATCCACATATATAACACATATTAATGTTGAAGATTGCACCATGTGTAACACATACTGCAGAAAATATTTCTGCAAAACGAGATGTAACTTGTAACAAATTTCCGAGATGGTGATGGATTTACGTGGATCTTCTGTCATTTTCCATCTTATTCTCCACGAATTTCTTCCAATGATAGACAATACAAAATCGAATAAAAAAACTGTCCTTCAATGGTCCCGCGAGAAAATAGAAATGTTAACTTGAGACAAATATCTCCTACATAAACCATGTGTAACACATAACCAAAAAAAAGGTACTATCTTTAATTAGCATTACACTTGGATATATATTTCATGATAACACTACAACCATTTATTTTGGGAATTTTCTTATCATGGAAGGTCAAAAAATGTTTTGTTCCTTTAATTACGGTATAAACGCATCAAATTCTGAAACAGTAGACTTACTTCATTTTATCATACATAACAATGAACTCCTACCTTCTTTACTAATCAGCCACGTGGACCCAAAAAACAGCTTTAAATAGAGGCTCATTTCTTGTAAATTAGTAGGCATAAGAACTTGAGAGTTTTGTGTAGGGGAAAAAATGGTGTGAGGTTATTTCGAGTGAATTGTGTGAGATTATTTCCCTCCATATTTTGTATTCTCTTTTTTAATAGTGGATTGCTCATCTCCTCTTGTGGATGTAGGTCAGTTGACCAAGCCATGTTAAATTATTGTGTCTCTTTTGACGTATTTCTCGTTTGTCCTCTTACACATGGTCTTTTAGGATTTGCGTTGCTAACTTCGGCATGACACCTAATTATTTCGATTCTTTGCATAATAAAGTGAAATTTAAGAAGTTGCAAATCAAGGTAAAAGACTTGCCAAGTACAACATGTTAAATTATAGTGCTGATAGTAGACTTTATATTGTCAGTATGAAAATGCCAATGGTGGAAAAAACACAAGTACACCCCTAAAGTAGAGTTGGATTTTCAGTTGCACAACTGACGTTTGAGATTGTCTTATATCCCTTGAACTTTTTCGAATCATAAGCAGATGCCTGTTGTAATAGCTAAGATGCACGTAACCTTGATTTGTGTCTCTTTAGCTTCCTTTCATATGTTTATTATCTGAAACAATATACATTTAACATTACAATGTAATGCCTAAATCCTACCAATAAAGAAGTTGACAAATGGCTAATGAAAGTATGATTAATGCATTAATTTATAAATTATTATTTTTTTAAAATATTAGTAAGTTAAGGGTAAACTTTTTGGTAATTCAAACAACTATAAATAATAGATAAATAATGATGATATAATGGTAATTATTAGTATTTATCATGGAATATTTTTGTATATTGACATAAATGAATAATTTAATTTTTAGAGTTTATTAAGGAAAAACCTTTTTTTTTAAAAAAAAATTATTTTTAATGGTAAAATTGTTATTGTAACTTAACTTTGTAGGGATATTTTGGTATTTCAATTTTCAACATTTTTTTGCTCCCACAGGTGTATCCTATTTTAATGAGTTCTAATTCTTTAAAAATAAATTGTAAAAAGACTTTTAACAAACAAATTAAGATTATCTTTTTAAGTCTAAATCCAATTTAATTTTAATCTCTTTGTGTATGTCTATGTCTATAATTAATTAGGAAAAAACAAACACAACTAACTATATAGAAAGTCCAAGTGCTTCATCTTTCAATGTACTAACTAAATGAAAAAAATTATAGAAGGAATGAAACATGAACAAATTGTATTTTTGTATTTCAATATTATAAATTTATAATATAATTTAATAATGAAATATATTAAGATGTAGCATAGAGGAGAAGAATTAAAGTTGAATAAATATATTAAGAATGCTAAATATCTTATAGTAGTGCTGTCATTGCATCTATTTGTTGGGCGGAAAATCAAAGCAAATTCATATTTATGGCAATTAATGGGAAAGGTTTCTACGTTGTGGACCTTATATATTTCCTCTAATCCTTTTCCATTTAAAAAAAAAAAAATTAAAGCTACAATCATTAAGAAATGAATGAAGATTAATTAGAACTTAAACTAAAAAATAGTACCAAAAAGAATATGGCATACCTTGCTTCCGGTGGTGTGAAATGAATAATGTTATCGACATATTCGTGATAATTGCTAAAATAATCTATAACTTCATGCAAATTTTCGGCAACAAAATAAAACATGAAAGAAATAGTATATGTTACTATTATGTAAGTTCAAATTATACCATATACATAAGTACTGGTAAATTGAAATAGTAAAAATTTCTTTGTTGAAATTTCATCCATGGAGAAACATATATATAACATGAAGGAAAAGAAAACAGGAAGTAATTGGACGCTATTAGTTTTTTGGTAAATGAAAATTGAAAACATAACGTAAAAACACAAAATTGAAATTCACCTACGCTCCATTTTAGTTGGTAGTACTTATATTTTGTAATTGTATATAGAATATTTAGTGTAAATATAACTTGATGAGAATATGAAAAATGGGGAGCTGAAAAGGTGTCTTAATTAAATGCATTTATAATATTAATTGTAAACTGGAATGCTATTTATAACGGAACAGCAATTGTAAATTAATGAGAATATGAAAAAAATGAAAAGTGAAAAGATATTTTAAATTAAATGTAAGAAATAGATTTATAAATGAAAATTTGGTTAATTATTATTGATGAGTTTTCTTTAAAAAGAATTGTTTCTGACAACTCTTCAAATTCCCATATTTAAAGCAAATCCATATCCACATTTAAATCTTTTATATTATATGATTTCAAGGGAATAAATTTTAAATAATGGCTAAAATAATATTTTATCTTTTAAAGGATATTTTCTAATTCAATATTTTCTTAGATTCTTTTTACTTTTAATAATATAATTTTATTAATAACAATTAATATTTTATTGATAATTAATTAAATATTTTGTGACATTTTAATTGAGAGTAGGAGTAAAATGGTAATTCAACTTTCAAGGTTGAAGCTTCCCACTTCTATATATACTAGTCTCTTGTCACACGCATTGCGTGTAAGCCCTTCATCTAATAGTATAAAAACACTATATAAAGAATATGTCCAACTTGAGAAATCGTATATCTTCTTGGATACTTCTCTAATAATTCAGAGCACTTAAAAAAATATTTGGCACAATGAAAGAATCAATAATGCACCTAATTGTATATCTATGAATAAAGAATTACTAAAAAGAAATAATTTACTTCTCAAAATTGAGAATGTTGTAATTACTCAATTATGTTCATGGATATACTATAGAGGTAGTAATATACAAATAAATCACAATTAGAGGATACTGTTAGCCTACTTCTTTGCGATTTAACTTTTGGCACTATACATTATATGTACCAATAATCAAATACCCGAAGTGCCCAAGGAACATCATTTTTGAAGTAATTGTAGTATATGTCATGAAAAGGCCCAAACATCATTTAGAATTCTACAAAATGAATATAGGAAGAAGATTTTTTATGCAAGTATCATTTAATATAGAGTAATTTAGCACATTTGATGATAGAGTTGGTTCTAACTTTTTATTACACATCTACATGCATTTTCATTCTTCAATTATATGACTTCAAGTTGATCTTTGTTTAGCTTGAGTCATTTCACTATTAGTGTATAATCATGTAACCATTGATTTGTTCAAATGGTCTTATAAAACTGCTCACAAGTTCCAATTGTCAACCTTGCACGAAAGCTTTTAGCTTCATTACCTTCGCATACTACAATCTTTTCAAGTGCTTCATATTTAGTGGATTCAATCTTTTAATTTATAAGATATATGAAACTGTTAGAATTTCACTAGATTATCCCAAATAAAGATTTTAGTGAATGTGGTCTTTAAATTCAGAAGGATATAACATATATTATAATTAAGAGTAATGTAAATTAAAAGACTTGACAACAGAGGTTTTCTTTGACCTTTTTTTAGATATGCATGGACCCATCAAAGTGTCTTCCCAATAGCAGCTATTTACTGTGCACATTTATATGTATTGTAACTGTATCGAATAATTAATCACTATTTAATATGTAATTAACTAGATATTTTATAATAATTTAACTTAGTTTAAGGATAAAAGGATAATCCAACATTTAATTTTTGAGCTTGAATGTGTTTAATGGTAGAAAATAAAAAGTTTAACCATTAAAGTCATTAAGAAGTGGATAATGATAAGTTGTAACATCTAATCATGTATTTAGTCTAGTTTAATTATCATTATTGATTTAATTATAAAAGTTGATAAAAGAATTTTTAATTAAAAAATAGTGAAGGGCATTTTTGTAATCTAACTTTGAATCCAAAACGTTCTCACTTTTAACATAAGGGTAAATAAATAATGGCATAAGGGTAAAAAGGTAGTCCAACTTTGAGGTTACGATCTTCCCACTTTTAGTTTATATATATATATATATATACACACACATGAGATATGAGATATATGATGATGATATATATAGATATATGTAGGAATATAAAAGAAGATAGTGTAGTATTTCTTATTCTCTCTTTGTTCTTCTTTCTCCCTCTATATATTTTGTTACAATAAAGAGGATATTTATACTTATGTATACATGATCATTAAATAAATATTGCATTGCTATGTATATACTCTGGACACCAAATAAAAATCCCACTTTAATAATGCTGTCATTTGATATCCCACCTTCACTGATTGATAACAAAGGAGATAACTATGGATGTTCACTCAATCAATTGTAAGGAAAATTCCAAAAGCAAACATTACATTTTTCCTTTTATTTCTACTTTTATTTGAGATGTTATCTAATCAACTTTTTCACTTTAATAATGCTCTCATTTTGGTCCCACTACTATTATATTGTCATATATCAAATTCTCTATTATTGCTCTTCTATGGAGTTTCTATCTATTTTTCCGGACAGATTGCTTGATCCAGCCAGTTATGCGAGGGATTGGATATTTCTGTTCTTTTGAGATGGATTAACAAAAAAAAAAAGAGTGTCATATAAAATGCATCAGAGGAAGTATAATTTAAAAACTAACTGTTGTCTACTTAATTTTATCTCTCAGGTTCCCACAATTTTAAAAACTAGCCTTTGCCAACTTATTTCTAACCCTTGCAAGTTTGCAAGTTTTCAAAAAATAAATTTATTCAGCCTTGTATCAATTTTTTACTTAGTTATTTTCATAATTTATTAAGTTTGAAGTTTATTTAAAAAATTTGTTTCTATCGAGTTGCACATTTTCTTTTTTAATAATTATTATTATTATAAACTTTGTACATACTCTAATAGTTTTGAGTTATAAAATAGTAATATTAGTAAAGTGAAAATTTTTAATAATCTCTTTACAGAGTATGCTCGGGTTGGTAAAGTGCCAATGAACTAAATTTAACTGAATTAGGTATTTTAATTAAGTTGGGGATATTATAGTAATGTGACATTTAAATTTGAGAGTTCATGCTTTTAAGGTGATATAAATATAGATATAAATAGATAGATAGATAGATAGATAGATAGATAGATAGATAGATAGATAGATAGATAGATAGATAGATAGATAGATAGATATAGATAGATAGATGACTAATATATTGTTGACAACTTGGTGGCCTAACACATGTAAAAAAAATAAAAAGTTTTTTGTAATAGAAATAACTAATTAATAATTAATTAGTAATATCAGTAAATTTAATGCAAATACATATAAACCACAGTTGTACATGCTACATGTATCCTTTTTAAATATAATCATAATTTATAAATATAACAAAATCGAGAAAGACAACTACAAAATTTAAGACGTAAAAAAATGCTAACCCCTCTCTCGCTCCATATATAAGATTTTGTAATCATTCACTCACCTTTCAATCATTTTCATTTTCATCCTACTTTTCCTCTCTTCAAATCATCCACTCACTCTCAACCATTTTCAATTTCCAACGCTCTACTAGCTATGGAGTTCTTATCTATTTTAGTGGATAAAGTCACAGATTACTTGATCCAGCAGAAACATCACATCTTTGGATGAAGAATCTGAGAATATCAGAAGTGAAGTGGAGCAAGGAGCGGAAGCTACCCGGAAAAAATTACAAGTCCATCCTCGCATCCAGGCCGCGTTGCTGACACAACTGCTCGTCTAGATACTATATTGGAACGTAGGGCCGAGGTCGAAAGAGATTGTTTCAATGGTTGGTGTCCAAACTTGAAGTCACTTTACTCTCTGAGCAAGAGAGCTAACAAAATTATAAAGGATGTCATTGCTCTTTAGAATGAAGGCAAAGATAATCCAATACAACCTGTTGAAGTTGAAGCTATGACTACTAACAATACTCATGAGGAATTTGACTCCAAAAAATGCACGGAGGAAGAGGCCACCGTGGCTTTGAGAGATGACGGGGTTAGTATTATCGGGATATGTGGTCTGGATGGTGTTGGTAAGACAACCTAGCTGAGAAAATCAGACAAAACGCGAAATAAGAAAGGTTGTTCGATGATTTTGTCATGATAATTGTCAGTCAACAACCAGACTTGAAAATAATTCAAGGAGAGATTGCAGAAGTCGTAGGGCTTGAATTAGAAGGGGATAATTTGTGGAGTCGTGGAGGTTGACTGCCTACCAGGTTAATAGATGAGAAAAGCAACATCCTTATAATCTTGGATGATATTCGGAAGGCTCTTGATCTAAAGAGACTTGGAATTCCAAGTGGAAGCAACCAAAAGTATCAGTGCAAAGTGACATTGACAACACAAATCCAATCTTTCTGCGAAGAAATGGGAGCTCAGAAGATCATGGAAGTAGGAACATTATCTTAATGAGAAGCATGGATCCTTTTCCAGGCAGAAAGTTGGTGATTTTGTCGATGATCTTTCTCTACTTGACACAACAAAAGACGTTGCCAAAGAATGCAAGGGGCTGCCACTTGCAATTATTACAGTTGCAGGAGTACTAGAAAAGCATAAAACCAAGCGTTCTTGGAAGTGTGTCCTTAAAAAATTATGTGGTGCAGTGACAACAACTATCCCTGAAGTGAGCAGAGTTGTATAAACCTCTGAGGCTAAGTTATGATAACTTGGGAAGTAATGAAGCCAGGTACTCTTTTTTGCTTTGTTCCTTGTTTCAGGAATATAGTGATATCCCTGTTTAAGAGTTACTTAGATATGGAATGGGGCTTCACATCTTTCTAGGAATCAAAAATTTAGAATAAGCAAGAGAGAAGGTGTGTTCTCTGTCAGAAACATTGGAAGATGGTTTCTTGGTATCCCAAGGTGCAAGGAAAAACTGTGTCAAAATGCATGATATGGTCCGTGATGTAGCTAAATATATTGCATCTGAGGGAGAGCACATATTTATAGTAAGTCACAATGTGAATCAAAAGAGTTCCCAAGAAAAGACTCTTACGAGCAATACAGTCACATATCAATTGTTGCAAAAAAACTTGATGAGCTTCCTAGCCCAGTAGTTTGCACAAAATTGAAGCTTCTAATGTGGACACTTTGTTCTGAAGATACACTCAAATTACAGGATACTTTTTTTGATGGAATGGGTGAACTCAATGTCTTAAGCCTGAGTGGACACTCTATTTTGGTTTATCGAGTATCATTGCCAAATCTGAGGACTCTTCCATTCAGAGGCTGTCAAATCTGAGGACTCTATGTCTGAGTAGTCGGAGGTTGGATGACAAATATCCATTATTAGGAAACTTATCACTTTAGAAATTCTCAGCATAAGATGTTGTCGATGGAGATAGAGAAATTGACCAATCTAATTATGTTAGAGTATGGATTCTGTATAACACATCTGCAAGGACTCTAGCAGGTGTCTTATCAAGGCTAGTTCGATTGGAGGAACTACATATAGTAGGAGTAGAATGTTGTAATTACCTCACCTTGAGGGAACTAGAATCCTTATCCAGATTGACTAGACTAACATTAAATCATTGTTCCAGAGATGTGATCTATAATAACTTGGACTTTTCCTCCAAGCTGGCACGATACGATCTTAAAGTGGGTGAAGTTGACAGAATGATTTCAAGCAAGGATTATTTCGACAAGACTATTGCTTTAGTGGTCAATGAGACTGCCCCATTGGGTGATTGAATTCACCAGTTGTTGAAGGAGAGCGAGCTTGTGCATTCAACCAGAATGGGCTCTAATAATGTGTTGAGTGCATTGCAGGTGAATAAATTTCAGACTCTTTAATTGTGATTCAGCGACATATTTATTGGACATCTCTAGGAGGACACATGAAGCAATCAAGTACCCAAATTTATATGAGTTGGACCTTGGATATCTAAAATGCCTCACTCACTTTTGCAGTGATAATGTTGAGGGCATTGAGTTCCCTCGGTTATGAAAGATGAGCTTCTTTTGGTTGCCAGACTTCTAAAGTTTCTGGCCAATAGCCAACAACTCCATCAATCACTCAAATCCTCTTTTTCAGGAAAAGGTTTGTTTCTGATCATCAAAACCATTAGCTTTTTAAAATAGGAAACTACCTTACTATTTCAGTTTTAATGTTGAAGGGTTTTTATGAATAATAAATTATACGTTTTACTTGAACATCAAAAATATTAACTTACACAGAGTCTATATACGATAACATATCTAATATATCTTTGTTTTCTATTAATATATCTTGAAACATCAATATGAATATGATTGACAATTTTCATATTCTCTCTGATGACAGACATGTTTGTTCTACATGATCATTAAAAAGAAAAAAAGTTATTTTTCGATTCTTTTTTATTTTTTTTAACCAAAAAGAGCCAAAAGGCTGATGGGTTATGGTCCAAAGCCCACCACTTCACCTTACAACTAACAAAAAGTTGTGGTATTATCTATTTTTGAGCTTTTAATTAGACGACTTTTATGAAATAAAATATTATCTTATATTCTTTTTTTTGGTTGTGAATATTACTTGAGCACTAAAAGATTCATACTTACGCAATGTATATTTTTCTTCTATTACAAATGTTAGAAGTAATTTTTATTTTTCTACAAAAGAAAAAAATAGCCCGACATACTCTTGTAACTTGTGAGTTAGAGCTAATATATCACTTACAATAAAAGTGGCTCACATATCCATATAGGGGTATATTTGATCCTATTCATGCATGTTTCTCTCTCTCTCTCTCTCTCTCTCTCTCTCTCTCTCTCTCTCTCTCTCTCTCTCCCTCTCTCTCTCTCTTTGTTGACTTTTTGATTAAATGGCTAAAAATTTTAATTCCTTTTTTGCTCGGTCAACGAATGAGTTTGGATCAGGTTTGAATATGAAAAATCAGTTTTTTCTTAATTGAGTCGAGTCTGGAAGCTAAAAAAAGGATGAGGTAATTTTTTAAGCTATGTGACATTTTTGAAATTTAAAAGCAGTTTTAAGATTTTTTTTTAATTCAGTCTGTTAAAGAAACATATAAATATATATCATTTGTTAGATAATGAGAATATATATACACCATTTTTTAGACAACAAGAGTATATATGCATCATTATTTTTTTAATTAGGGGTATATTTGCTCTAAATCGTAAAGTTAGAGAATATATTTACTCCTTTGTCAATGGATTAAAGAAGGCCAAAAAGAAAAAAAATCATATGCAAGGAAGATCAAGTATACCTAAGTTAATTTTATTTTTAATAAAGATTAAAATTAATTTTTTTACTTCTATTAGACAAAGGAGTATATTTGGGTTATTTATGTAAGGCATGGGTATATGTGAACCATTTTTGTAATTGATAGATATTAGATCTAAATTGCAAAGTTGAGGAGTATATCCAACTCTTTTTTCTTTTTAAAGAACACAAATAGTATTTTTTAAAATGTGCTTGAGATACTAAAAAGTTTTTTAAATATGAAACCACACCATATATATTTATATATATATATATATATATATATATATATATATATATATATATATTGCTTTTTAAAAATATATAAATGTCTGCAAGCAGTTTTGGCTTCTCCGCTTATTACCTAGTGATTGTTTATTGGCTTAATAGCTCAAACAAAGTTTGATATAAATGAACATTTGTAGGTTTTTTGTCCCCACCTGGAAAGCTAAGTATTGAAGAGGCTAACAACATGAGTGCTCTATGCTCTCATCAACTTCCAATTGACTACTTCAACAAACTTAGAAAATTGAATGTACAAAGTTGTGAAAAATTGAGAAACTTGATGTCTACATCAGTTGCCAGAGATCTTCAAAAACTTTAGATATTACATATAACTGGTTGTAAATCAATGGAAGAAGTAATTACAAAAGAAGAAGAACACAAAGAAGGAATCATGACCTTATTTCCCATGTTACAAGTGTTGGGCTATTGCTCACTGCCTAAGCTGGGACATTTCTTTGTGACAGAACATTCTCTTAAATTTTCATCTCTTAGAAAAATGGATATTAATGTCTGCCCTGAAATAAAGACATTTGTCCAATAGAAAGTATGTGTGAGTACACCAAGTCTTCAAAGTGTTACATATGATTTTATTGAGTTGAACGTAAATGATCTCAATGAATTGATACAACAGCGGTTCATTGAGATGATTAATCTATATTCTAAGGTTCTACTTTTCTCTTTCCCTTTTAGATAAAGTTATTAAAGTTCGTCGGCCTTCTTTTACTTAATAAGATACTCATTTCTCTCTTCTTTTACAGGGAAAAAAAGTTAGTATTGATGGCAACGAAGCTGGACCAAGTCAGGCACAAGTTAGGAAGTACTCAATGGAAAAGTGTAATCATTTAGAATTTACGTTGAATAAGAATAAAATTGTAATCAGCCAAAAATATTGTCCAGAGTCCTATAATTAGTGGAACAAGGATATGAAAAAAGTCATTTTCTTTTAATAGTATGATAATATTTATCAATTACATGTCTCTACAACATTAACATATAGATAGGTAAAAATATTTTTATTAATTATAAAATCGACGTCAAAATTCTTATAGGATAACTAAACCTAATTATATTCACATGCATACGCTAAAAATACTTACCTATTGAAAATTAACAATTATGCATTAATATAAAATTAAATACATATTATCTATTCCATATAATAAACTCAGTATTATCATAATTATTCATATGAATCATTCGTTGTCTTTAACACATGAATATTAGAAAGTACAAAGGAAGGAAGATGTATGTGTCATATTGAGAAGCATAAAGGATAAATACAATACCATTTATGAAAATATTAGTATAGCAATTCAAACTACAAGTATGAAAAAAATAAATCATCCATTTTTTAAAAGTGGTACACACACATAAAAAAGTAGTTAGATGATGTCATTCTCTATTTTGTTCCTTGCTCGACAAGATTCATTAAGCACCTAAAACAGACGATGATATAGAAGAATAAATATGTTATCAAAATAAGTGTTTATGAAGATAATATTATAGGAATATCGTAAATGATAAGTTCAAAATCAATCCTCAATATTTAAGAAAAAAATAATGAAGATTAAGCATTAGTAAGTGTTCGTAATAAATTTTCAAAGCGTTGAAAATTAACTGCACCCAAAAATAAATAAAAGAAAGGTGTAGTTTTTCTTTTTATTGATGAATTTTGTATGTACAATTCTGTTACTCTCTTGATTCTTTCTCCTAAATTTCTCTAAGATCTGAGGGCTTTCAGTAGTGTATTTTTTGAATTATTAAATTATTTAGTTCCCTTAGAGATGTACTTTAATCGTCGGAAGTTTTGTTCTTCGAGAAGATCTCCAGGAAGAACTCCGTCGATCACTCCTTCGAAGAAATGTGTAGTAGATGATGTTGTAGCTTTCCACAATACTTGCTCCAATGCTTGCTCAAGTGGTTTTCGAGAATCCTTTGAATGTCATGTCTGTCACATCCCGGGAGGGTACCCTTGGCGTGACTAATACTCAAAAATTATTGCTGGCTCCTAAGCGAATCATTTGGCTTCATCACATTCATTCCATTAATGGAAGACTTAAAATAAAGAGAAAATAAGATGGGTAACTCAAATCCTCAATTTTTCTCAATATATATACGCAATAAGCCAACAATCAAACTCCAATTCTCTAACATAAGAATAGTTTTTATAAAAAATCAGTCAAGAGATAAAAGTCTCCACATCAACTCATCACTATCTAGTTTATGAAGCACCTAACTCAGCTTTCTAGATGATATCAATGATAGGTTCATGGCTACCTCAGATCAAATAAAAGAAAATTCAAACTCTAGTAGCTAGATGATAGTAATATGAAAATCCTCCAAAAATAAGGAAGTCTCACTGATTAGCTGAATACGAATAGATCCTCAACAAAATGCCTATTGATGATATGTAATGCCTATCTCTGCAGCCCAAATAGATGTCAATATGTGGAATGTACGAGTATGTAAAATGGCTGAATGTAACAGATATAGGCTGAATAATACAGAATAACATCAACTCAGAAAATACTGAATCAAAATGTCGAATATCTATCTAAAGAAAAAATAAAGAGTAGACAATGACTCATCAATACCATCCAATCAGACCCAATCAAAACAAATCAGAGTACTATTAGTGTAGAACCTATTTGGGAGCTTCTCTAACCGACACTCATTACCTATGAGCCGATGATGATACAACGAAGTGATATCATTGCCACATCCATCCAGTACCTTGCTGGTTAAAGGACATCACATTGGTGGATCCATAATAAATAACAATAAGTCCTCTTTTGGGACAAAGGAAACATTCGATTTTGCGGTTCAATCCTCTACTACGCTGAGCACGTAGTTATTGAGTTTAAGTTATTATCTACTCTTACTCAATACTCCTCCTAGGACTCAACATGCTCATAAGACCTCAATCATCTGGATTACTCATCTAACTAGTCTCATTGGACATTTGTCAACTCAATTCATCACATTAACTATCAGTTCTTTAGTTAATAACATTCTTTTAGAATTAATTCATGATTTTTAAGAGTCCAGGATCATCAAGTTTCATCAACATCATCATCGGCACTCTCATATCAAGATCATTATCACAGTCATATGCATATTCATACCGTCAAGACTCTAGACTCATCTCCTAAGTTCATTCTTGAAATATTTTATGAAAATAACATAAATCAGGTTTATAATGATCATCAGCATATGAAAAATATAGAATATATATAATTTACAAGAAAACATTCATGAAAAACATATGTAGAGGTCAACACTTTCATAATCTCTCTACTACCATCAATAGGGGCACATGGAAGAACATTTTCATATTTTAGTTTAGCCTTACATATGTAGAAAGTTGATATTACAATCAAAATTTGATGAATACTAGCTTTGTTGGAGGAAATCTTTGATCTTGGAACCTTGATGCTTGTTCTGAGAAAAGAAATTCTCTTTGTTATTCCTTTAGAGTGGAAGAACTTGAAAAAGTATTGGTTGAAGGAATGCTCTTTGATTCTTGAATTCTTGACTTAGAATCTTTAGAGTTCTTGATGAAGAACCCTAATTCTTGAAGAAGAAGAATCAAGAAATCCTTTCTTGGAATTCTTATATTCGTTTTCTTAAAACCTAAGTTATGATTTAAGATTCTATTAAAGATTCATAAATAGATGAAGAAATTTCGGTTGGGTAGATTAAAATTTATAAAAAATAACTTACCTTGAGGATGATTCTTGAAAGCCAACTCTAACTTGATGATTTTCTTGATGATTCTTGAACGTTTATATTTAGGAGTGAATGAGAGGGTTTTGCTTATGAAAAGTGACATTTTATGCATTTTGGGACTTTAAATAGACCCCTAAAGATTTTAGGATAAAAGTGTCGCGCCCCATTTTCGAACACAGTCGAAATAGCTCGCAACATCTTGTGGTTATGATCTCGAGTTTTTGAAAAAATATTTTTAGAGCCGCCACCGAATTTTAAGGAAAATATTAGGAAACTAATTTAAGAAAAATGTACATGTAGACTCTATTTTGATTTGCGAAATCAGTAAAACTCTAGGTAAGGGTTTTAGTTACGCGAGGGGAAGGACTTAGGCATCCCTCAGAGCCTATCTAAAGATAGTCCTTAAACTTAGCTTAGGAAAATAATTCGTGATAAATTAATCAATTATTATTTTCAAAATTAGTGATAAAAATGATTAATTTGAGTTGGAACAAAATATAAGATATATCATATGTATTGATCATAATATCCGTGAAAAGTTTTGAAAATATTATATTATTATAAAATGAAAGTAATATAATAAATGAATGAACTTGAAATGTGGGGCTAATTTTATATGTGTCACGACCCCACCCCGGGCCCGTGACTCATGCCAATAGGGCACTTGGGATAACTTTAACCCACAAAGATCCCAAAGTTAGTTCACAAATTCTGCCAAAATTTCGACAGAGTTTCCTCTGTTTTACTGACTAAACCC
>JAABOM020000075.1:7920418-7931052 GCA_011800125.2 Solanum clarkiae | reverse complement strand
AGAGGAAACTCTGCCGGATTTTCGGTAGAATCTGGAAATTAAGTTTAAGGACCATTATGATTTAAGATTGGTATGAACGCCTAATCGGCGTAAGTCACGGCCCCGGGCTGGGGTCGTGATATAAAAAAATTTAAAAAATTAATTTTTTTGTCCCCTCATCTCGACACCGAACCGAAAAACTAAATTAGTTTAATTTGGTTCGATTTTCCGGTATTTACGCCTGTCCCAATAAAAAATAAAAAAACGTTAATTTTTTTGCTCCTCCCCCCTCCTCTCGACACCGAACCGAAAAACCAAATTAGTTTGGTTTGGTTCGATTTTTCGGTATTTATGCCCGTCTTAATAAAAAATTAAAAAAAGTTAACTTTTTTTTGCCCCCACCCTACCCTGACACCTAACCAACAAATTGAATTAGTTTGGTTTGGTTTAATATTTTAATTTTTTAGTATTTATGTTTGTTCCAATAAAAAATAAAAAATATCCCCCCCTCGCCAAACTCGATATCGTACTGAAAATTTAAGTTAGTTTGGTTTGGTTACCCCCTCCCCCCTCCCCCTTCCAAATTTTTTTAAGAAACACTAAAAAAAATCATTCAGACAAAAATTTTGTTTAGAGCAATTAAAAATTGTTTATTATGATTTGAGAGATCTATGAGTCTATATGGGTACCTATGTTTTATTCATTTTGACGATATTTGTATGAACTCTTAAAATAAATCAACTCATATTACTCATTTAAAAAATATAAGTGATCTATTTAAATAAATATAGATAAAATGAATTCTTTTTACCTGATTTGGGTTGAAATTACCACCCCTAGTAGCAAAATTGGTGAATGTCAAAGTTTAAAGGATTTCACATGAATGCACAAATGTCTTTTTCAATTTTCCAGTTAAAAAGTAGGGTTAAAATTTCCTAACCATAAACTGAAAAATCAGCAACAATCTCGTGGTCTCACCATCTCAAAAGTTGGATAACCAAAATCCATACTGAATGCATGCCAATTTTGTAACTTGGTTATTGTGGCAAACTCCTCAATTTTAAATATTGGAATTAAAAAAAAAAAAAAGGAGAAATGTTTATTGCCTATACAAAACATTTATTTTTAATTTTGTTTATACAGTATGATTTTTTTACCTAAAATATCGATCAATAAATTAAAACTGCTTAAAACCACGAGGTTTGCCCTTGTGTGCAAACAATTTGGAAGACCAACAAGGTATATTTCATGCTTTACCAACAGAAAAAATAAATCAAGTTCATCAAGGGTGTGTTTGGCATGAAGCAACATACTTTTTCATGGAAAATATAATGTTCTTTTAGAAAATAAGTGGATTTTTTAATTTATTTTCTAGTGCTTGTCTGAAGAAGATAGAATGTACGTAAGTTTTACCAGTACCTCGAGGAGGTAGAGAGGTTATTTCCGAAGACCCTCAAGTAACGAACATCAAAACAACTAACAAAAAATGCAAAGGTCAAGAGGACATAGAAAATTCACAAGGAAAACATTAAATACCCAAGAGGAGCAAAAAACATAACCAACTAAAGTGATAATTAC
Source organism: Solanum clarkiae (assembly GCA_011800125.2). Lineage (NCBI taxonomy): Eukaryota > Viridiplantae > Streptophyta > Magnoliopsida > Solanales > Solanaceae > Solanum > Solanum clarkiae. The sequence goes on along the minus strand of JAABOM020000075.1, from coordinate 7,929,495 downwards.
ACGGTAAATAACGAGGAATAACAAAGGTCATAAGATAGGCATTTTACTACTGCTCGTAAAAAGTAAGAATCAAAAAACAGATACAATGCACCAACATTTTATCCTGCTAGGAAATGAGACAACGCTCAACTACCTACTATATGTAAAATATCAAAATATTATCCCTTTTAGTTTCTTTTACCAAACACACCCTAAATTAAAAATGACAAGTAAAAAGATACAACCAAAAAGGTTGAATAAAATTCCTTTATTGTTATTATAGTTTTTTTCTGGTAGTAGAAGGTGAAACTACTGTTGCAATTTTGCAGTACTCACAGGTCTGGCATGAACATCAATTTATTTATGTTTAAAAAGTAGCTATTTTTTATTAGTATAAATTCTTACTATCTAGGAAGCCAAAGAATGACAAATTAATTAGAGCCGAATGTTCAATTTACACATTAAAGAATAATCCATGTGGTAGATTTTTTCTGCTCTTGTAAAGCTCTACAATCTAAAAAATGCTGAACAGAAGAATGATGATACTTCTCTTCCTTGGTTTGGTATTTTACAACCTTTCTGCTTCACAAGCTAGGCATATTTCCAGCCATCATCCAACTACTGTTGTTGTGGGAACAGTTTTCTGTGATGTTTGTCATCAGCAGGAGGATCTGTCAAAGGCCAGTCACTTCATTTCAGGTTCGTCATCATCCTTGTTAACTTTTTCAAGTACTTATTGTTGTTTGGAATGATAAATTAGAGTTGTTTTTCTGGAAAATGATGTACTTCCTCTGTTGCAAATTGTTTGTTTGGTTTTATCTTGAGTTGTCAAAAAAAGAAAGATGGACTTTTTGAAATAGTATAGTAAAAAAGAAAAGTAGGACAAGTAAATTGAAACAGAAAGAGTATTTTCTAAAAAATTGTTAGCGGGTTAAGGTCCTATGTTATTTGGAGAACGAATTGGTGTTGTCTGCCTGTTCATACCTCCCCTCATGAGCTAGCTTTTAGAGTTGAGTTCAAACCAGATGCTATACTTTCACATGATATGAGAGTCAGGTTCATCCTATTTGGGATTTTGATCCACGCTCTATTTTGGGCCCAAGCATGAAGGAGTGTTAGAGTGGGTAAAAGTATCACGTTGGTTGGAGGGTCGTCTATTTATATACCCTAGAATTAGCTTTTGGGATTGAGAATGTCATATCTTGACAAAGATATGAAGCGTTGCTAAAGTTGTGATATGAAGTTGAAAGTAGAGATAATTGTGAAGGAAAAATGACTTGTTTTTTATATCAAAAAAGAAAAATAGAGAGTGATGAAAAAAATGACTTTATATTCTGAAAATTACTTTCTACCATACAAAACACATTCTATTCTCTCTTCTTTTTTGGGAATCTTTTAAACTTTTGATGCATGTTTCTGCTTTTTAGGAGCTATTGTTGCTATAGAATGTGCCAACTCAGGCAAAAACTCAAGATTTTACCATGAAGCAAAGACTAATGAGCATGGAGAATTCAGTGTACACCTTCCTTTCAAAGTGGACAAACATGTTACAGGATGTTCAGCCAGGCTAATCAGTAGCAGTGAGCCACATTGCGCTGAGGCATCGACAAGGGCAGCTTCATCTTCTTTTAGACTCAAATCGAGGAAAAAAGAAACACACATTTTCTCTGCTGGATTCTTCGCCTTTAAACCTGTCAACCAACCAAAACTTTGCAACCAAAAGCCAAGCATTCATATTACCAACAACAAAGAATCATATCTTGATCACAAGTCTTTAACTTCAACTCCTAATGATCCCATATTAACTCCATCAGTTTCACGTTTTATCACCATTAATCAAGGTTTTCTTCCACCTCTTCCGCAACTGCCTCCTTTACCACAGCTCCCTCCTCTACCACCTCTTGTAGAATTTCCACCGGTTTTTCGTGCACCTTCAACATTCCCACCATTTTTTCATTCACCTCCAAGGTCTCGACCTTCAGTATTTCCACCAATTTTCCGTTCACCTCTGATGTCTCCGGCACCTTCAATACTTCCTCCAACTATACCACCACCTACATTTGATTCAATTTCATTACCATCACCACCACCGCCACCTTCCTCATTTCCTCTCCCTCCATTCCCATTCCGTCCTATGCCTGGCTTTCCTGGGGTTCCTCCCACTTCTACTCCATCATCGAATAAGAAGAACTCCCCGTAGTCCAAATGCAACTATACAAACACCTATAAAATCCAGTAGTTATACATCAAATACTATATACGAATATCTCTCCAATAAATTCATTCCCTTGGATTCAGGGCAGAAGAAAAACTGAAGACTTGGTGATAATGAAATACAAGACTCACCTACTCATAATTAATTGTATAATTGTCTGTAATGTTCTAATATATAGGCTTATTATTAATAGGTGACTGTAGTAACAACTCCTCTGCTTCTAAAGTTACATTCTGTAACAGATTTCTGTTGTGTAGTGCATTTTTCTGCCATGTGTTTTCAACTATCATCGCGAGGGAAAAAACTCGTAGTAATATATGGTAAAACCTTACCAGCTAAGATTTATGTATTCCTGTGCTCTAACTATCCTCTCAATTGCTTTGTGAAATGCTCATTTACCATCAGTTCATCGCATCAACTTCTCATTACCATATCTTTAGGATCAAATTACAACATATATCATGGACTAACATGAATATGCAATCGTTGTGAAACTGTCGTATTCATCTGGCCAAATGCGGTTATCAATAATTACTTGCATTATTTGTCTCCTCACCAACCAACAGCCCAGAGGACCAAACATATTCTACTATGCCTGAGGGAAAAAAAATGAAAGATGGCTTTGAATGTAAACTTGGGAACTTTTCCATGTAATTATGCCACTTGGTAGAGTGGGCTGGAGTACTATATTGGTGGTCTGCTTTGTTGTTGTTTTTACAGTTCGAACAGAGAAAAAAATAATCTGACCAAGAGAAAGTAACAAGCAGAAGAAAATAAGAAGTTTTTGTTGGGTATACAAACCCATCCCACATTGGTGGAAGAGAAGAAAATGAACCTATATAAATAGGTTCAACCCAATCCATTAGTATGATGCTTTTTTGGGAGGTGCCCAAAAACAAATTCGTGAGGGCTTTGCCCAAAGCGGACAATATCATACTAATGTGGGTTGGGGTGTTGGTCCGCGCGGTCCCTATAAGTGGTATCGTGCGGAGTTCTCAGTATAAACATAATCAAATTTGAATCTGCAAGGGTGCCTTATATAAGTCTGTAAAAAATGATTTGGCAGATCAGATGGTGCAACCTCCAGAATCCCTCATGTAGGTTGGGGTGTTGGTCCACGCGGTCTCTACAAGTGGTATCAGAGCCATGGTTCGAAGGAACGGAGTGATGGACCACTGCATGCAGTTGCAACCTAGCAATGTGAAGGTCTATGGTAAAATCCCTCATGTGGGTTGGGGTGTTGGTCCGCGGCCTCTACAAGTGGTATCAGAGCCAAGGTTCGAAGGAACGGAGTGATGGACCAACGCGTGCAGTTCTCGGTATGAACATAATCAAATTTGGGTGCCTTGTATCGAAAGTATGTACAAGATGATTTGGCAGATCAGATGGTGCAACCTAGCGATATGGAGGTTTATGGTAATGCCTTGTGTCAAAAGTCTTCTCAACAAGAAAAAAGGTGGTCGAGCAGCGTGTCCCGCGGGTTCTTGCGATGGTACAAGATGGTGGCAGATCTGAAATCGATAATCGTTGAATGAGAGGTCACAAGATTGTGTGGCCCGGGTTTGAGGGGAGGTTTGTTGGGTATACAAACCCATCCCACATCGGTGGAAAAGAAGAAAATGAACCTATTTAAATATGGTCAGCCCAAAAACAAATCCGTGAGGGCTTGACCCAAAGCGGACAATATCATACTAATGCGGGGTTGGGGTGAGGTGTGCGCGGTCCCTAACAGTTTTGGTTGAAAAAGACTCTATATGTCTTTTATTCAGCCCTTTTTCTATTTATAATCAAAAGAAAGAAGCCATAAAACCTAACTACTAAATTTTAGGCAGCCCTTTTTCTATTTATAATCAAAAGAAAGAAGCCATAAAACCTAACTACTAAATTTTAGGCGCTAATAACAGAAAATCAGTAACTCCTAAAAGCTAGCAGCAATTATTTGAATCATTCAAACTAAAATGACTTCTGCTATCTTGCAGCAAATCCTAAACACAAATTTAACACTCCTCCTTGTTTAGATGCTGCAAACTCCAAGTTTCTCTCTGAAATTCTTGAACATGCTTGCTGGTAGCGGTTTGGTAAACACATCAGCAACTTGATCATCAGTCTTGCAGTAAACTAACTTAATAGAACCATTCTTCTGCACTTCCCTTAAGAAGAATAACTTAATATTGAAGTGTTTGGTTCTGCCGCGAAAAACTGGATTATGAGAAATAGCTATTGCAGCTTGATTATCAACCAAAATCTATGTATCTTCTTTTTGCTCAAACTGAAGATCACTTAATATTTTTCTCAACGGAAGTGCTTGATTCACTGCAATAGTTGCAACAATAAATTCTGCTTCAGCAGTAGATTGAGTCACTATCTCCTGCTTTTTTGAACTCCAAGAGAACATACCTGAACCAAGACAAAAATAGTATCCAGAAGTGCTTTTCATGTCATCTAAAGATCCTACCCAGTCACTGTCAGAAAATCCTCGCAACTTGAACTCCTTGTTTTTCTTGAACTAACACCATAACTGATTGTGCCTTTGATGTATCTGACCACTCTCTTGGCTGCTTTCAGATGCATTTCACTTGCACAATGCTCGGGCAAGAATACTTACAGCACTTAAAATGTTTGGTCTTCTTGCTGTAAGGTACATTAAGCACCCAATTAGACCCCTGAAATGAGCTTCATCTAATTTTTCAGCTCCATACTCTTTGCACAGCTTCTCTTTCTGATTCATGGGAGTGTGCATTTCTTTGCAATCTTCCATGTGAAATTTCTTAAGAATCTCCTTAGCATATTTTTTCTAGCAAATGAAGAAATTATTTAAATCCTGCTTTATCTCCATTCCAAGGAAGAATGTCATTAAATCGAGATCAGTCATCTTGAAGGCTTGCTTCATATCTTGCTTGAAATTATCGATGAGCCTTGTGTTGCTTCCGGCACTAAAAGATCATTCACATAAAGTGAGACAATGAGAATATCAACACCAGACTGCTTGACATAAAGAGTAAATTCAGAAAGACTTTTTTTAAAGCCTATGCTTCTTAGAGGATCATCTATTCGACTATACCAAGCTCTTGGTACTTGTTTAAGACCATAAAATGCCTTATTTTGCCGATAAAAATGATTTTCCTTGCCTTTCGTAACAAAACCTTCAGGTTGCTCTACATATATTTCCTCTTGAAGTAAGCAGTTAAGGAATGCTGATTTGATATCTAACTGGTACATTTTCCAATTCATTTGTGCTGTAATAGCGAGCAAGAGCCTGATAATGTTAAGTCTTGCTACAGGTGCAAAGTGTCCGAGTAATCCACTCCAAATATTTGAGTGTATCCTTTGACCACAAGCCTAGCTTTATGCCTATTGACTGAGCTATCTGCATTAAGCTTGCTTCTGTACACCCACTTGACTCCAATCATATTTCTGGTTTGGGGTCATTCAACCAACTCCCATGTTTTGTTTTTCTCAATCATGGATTCTGTCATTGTAGCACTTCAATTTTGATTAGTGTTGGCTTCTTCAAAATCTAAAGATTCATACACAGCAATATTGCATCTTTGGTAAATATCAGATAGCAATCTAGTGCCTCTGACAAGTGCATCATCAACCATCTCATTCTACCATTCTCCATCTCTTTGCTCTCCTAAGTGCGAAACAGAATGTCTTTGATCATTTTGGCATTGTTGCACCTTCTTTTTCTCATTTCAACTCCATTCTTCATCTTCCATGAAGTGCATATCTCTGCTTATGACAATTTTTTCAGTTTGTGGTTGGAAAATTTTGTAAGCTTTGGAGATTGTGTTGTACCCAATAAAGATTTCTGACAATGCCCTTTTATCCAGCTTATCTTGATTTAACTATGGAACACGGGTGAAACACAAACAACCAAAAATTTTAACAAAGTGAACAGATCGTTTGTGTCTGTACTAGGCTTCAAATGGAGTCTGGTTTTTCACAGCTCTTATTGGGAGCCGATTATGCAAAAAATCTGTTGTATTTGCTGCTTCTGCCCAGAACTTCTTTGGTAAGCTCTTCTCATATAGCATACAACGAGTCATCTCTAATATGAACCTATTTCTCCTTTCAACTACTCCATTTTGTTGAGGAGTATAGGGAGCAGTTAGCTAATATTCAGTTCCTGCTTCCTCACAAAAATGATTGAATTCATCTGATGTAAATTCTTTGCCATTATCAGATTTGACTGTTTGAATTTTACAGCCACATTCATTCTCAACACAGGCCTTGAAACTCCAAAAAACTCTTAAAACTTCTGACTTGTGCTTTAGAAAGAATATCCAACACATCCTGGTGAAGTCATCAACAGATGCTGCATAGTATCGGCTACCATTCAAGGAGGGTGTTCTTTTAGGCCCTGATATGTCTGTGTGTATCAATTGCATCTTTCTTGAAGCTCTCCAAGCTACTTTAGCAAACGGCTTCCTGGTTAGCTTTCCATATTGACATGCTTGACAATTATGAGAATGCTCTTGCAAGTCTGGCAAGTTCTTGACCATGTTTAGCCTGTGCATCTGCAGCAAACCATTGTAATGATAGTGCCCGAGTTGTTTATGCCAAATTTCTGTGATTGTAGCCACGGTAGGATTGGCAATTTGCTCTTCCTCCATTAGATTAAGAGAGGAACTCCTTCCCTTCATTTTAACTTTAAACATCTCTTTATCATCAGCATCTTTGATCAAGCATTGTTTTTCTTCAAAAGATATCTTGAAACCTTTCTCCGTTAACTGACTAACACTTAAAAGACTTTGATCAATTTCTAGTACAAAAAGAACATCATGAATAAGTTTTGTACCTGAGTAACTAGAAATGGCTATGGTTCCTTTTCCTTTTATAGCCAAGTGCATACCATTGCCAATTCTCACTTTTTTAATCTCTGTGGAATTTAACTCCTTAAATAGCTCCTTGTCATGAGTCATATAATTGGTGCATCCACTATCAATGAGTCAGCTTTCACTAGATTCTTTGCTTGAAAAGCAGGTTGCTACAAATAACTGATCTTCCTCCTTTTGATCAGCAACATTTACATCTTCCTTTTGTTGTTGAGGCTTGACTCTGCAGATCACTGCTTCTTGACCAAGTTGGTTGCACTTGGTGCACTTAGCATCTGGTCTCCTCCAGCATTTGAAAGGTGGGTGACCTTTTTTTCTCACAGTGCTGGAAGGGTGGATAAGTCTTTTTCGAGCCTCCTCCTTTGCCCTTCTGATTATTGTTGAATGAACTCTCTCCATTTTCAGGCTAATTTTTGAAGTTTTTCTTCTTTTTATACTTGTCGTCTTGATGCTTTGCTAATAAAACTCCTTCTACTGCTCCATCCTGTCTCATTACACGTCTCTGTTCTTGTACTTGAAAGTAGTGGTGGCAAATGGGTGGATTGGATTGGATTGGTGGATTTGGATGAATTGAATATTGATTGAGCCAAAATGGATTGGATTATAATCCATCCATATAAATTATGTGTAAATATAGATTTCGTCAAATATGGTTTGGATAAGAATAGTTACAACCCACTTTATTCTCTTGAAGCCAAAAGAGATTAAATCAAAGCTAGATTATTAATGTTCAATCTCAATCACCCCAACCCTACTCCCAAATAATTAGTTTTGAAAAAAAAATTATTTTTTCAATTTTTTTAATAAAAGATCGGTTCTTCAGTGTACCGAAGTTTTGAGACCCCTACATCGAATCGATAAATTGAACTTTTGAAAAAAGCACACATACACTGAACCAAAAAATTGAATTAGTTTGGTTTGATTCGATTTTTTGATTTTTTAGTATTTATGCCCCATCCCAATAAAAAATTAAAAAAAAGTTGATTTTTTTTGCCCCCTCCCCCAACGACACTGAACCGAAAAATCAAATTAGTTTGGTTTGGTTCGATTTTTTAATTTTTCAATATTTATGTCTGCCCCAATAAAAAATTAGTTTAATGGTTGACTAGACTATTCAATGCTATTATGAAGACTACCAAGATGCCTGATAAATGGAGGAGGAGTATAATGGTCCCATTGAACAAGAATAAGAGAGATATTCAAAACTGTAACAATTACAGGGGTATCAAGTTGTTAAGCCACACTATGAAGGTCTGGAAGAGAGTAGTGGAGATGAGGGTGCGAAGAGTAGTATCTATCTCGGAGAATCAGTTTGGATTCATGCCTGGACGGTTGACTACTGAAGTAATTCATCTTGTTCGGAGGTTAGTGGAGAAATATAGGGATAGAAAGAAGGACCTTCATATGGTGTTCATCGATCTCGAGAAGGCATATGACAAAGTCCCAAGGGATGTCTTATGGAGGTGTCTAGAGATGAAAGGTGTCCCAGTGGCAGGGTGATTAAGGACATGTACGATGGAGCCAAAACTCGGGTAAGAATGGTGGGAGGAGACTCTGAGTATTTTCCTATTGAGATGGGACTCCATTAAGGATCTGTATTGAGCCCTTTTTTGTTTGCCTTGGTGATGGATGAACGACGCGATCTATCCAGGAGGAGGTGCCATGGTGTATGCTATTTGCAGATAACATAGTACTGATTGATGAGACTCGAACTAAAGTTAATAATAGGTTGGAGGCCTAGAGACACGTATTGGAATCCAAAGGATTCAAATTGAGCAGGACCAAAACTGAGTACTTGGAGCGCAAATTCAGTGTTTAGAGGGATGAAGCAAACTTTGATGTGAGGCTTGTCACTCAACCTATCCCCAAGAAGGAAAACTTTAAGTATCTGGGGTCAATCATCCAGAGTAGTGGCGATATCGATGATGATGTCACACATCGTATTGGGGCAGCATGGACTAAATGGAAGCTTGCTTCTGCAGTATTATGTGACAAGAAGATACCACCTAAACTCAAAGGTAAGTTTTATAGAATGGTGGTTAGAC
>JAABOM020000075.1:7876494-7915669 GCA_011800125.2 Solanum clarkiae | reverse complement strand
ATGAACCCGCAAATAAATAAATTTTGTAAGCTAATTTATTTAAATAAATTTACTAGTACAAAACTACAAATATAAAAATAAAATCAAGAAAACAAAAAAATGCAAAAGAATTTGAGGGATTTTTTGTTTTTGTGTTTTTAATCCCATGGTATTAATCCCAAGTATTAGCTAATACCACCAAATGGGAGGTATTAGCTAATCTCATGTATGTGGTATTAACTAATACCATGGATTAGTTATACATGGTCCAAAAATCCAACCAAACATTGTATTAAACAATACCATATCATAATCCATGGATTAAATCTCTTAATCCCTCCTACCAAACATCCCCTAAAGGTAGGGAGATAATTGAGATGAAAGATAACAGAAGAGGCTTTGATGGAAGATAAGTAAATAGAGGGCAAATATGAGACAAATTGAATAACTTTTTGATGACAAAGGGAACCCGCAACCACATGGGCTGGGCGGACATGCCCAGCACCTGGGCGACCTCGGCAAACCTTGGCACGCATGGGCTGGGCGGACATGCCATGCCCCCGGGTGACCTCGGCAATGCCTTGCACGCATCGACTGGGCAAACATGCCCAGCCCCAGGGCGACCTCGGCGGTGCCTTGCGCACATGGGCCGGGCAACCTTAACAGAGCCTGGAGAGCATGGGCCGGGCAGACATGCCCTATGCCGGGGTGACCTCGGTAGTGCCTTGCACACATCGGCACAATGGACCTACCCAGCACCTAGGCGACGCCGACAGAGGACAATGCAAATCCCCGCTCCTATGCAATAACTCGCAAACCACACAGGAGAGGTAACCTGCAGTAGACAAGCCAAGCCCGGTGCAGCGAACTCGAGCCAGAAGAAAAACCCCTGGCTTTCACTGGCAAGGGGTTTCAAACTTGAGACCTCCAACATGGAAGTCCCAAGCCCAAATCTTTATCAAGTTCCATAGACTAGTTGTGATGAAATTTAAACAAAAATCTGTAACCTACCTGGTAAATGATCTTGAAGCTTGAGAATGAATGTTGCAGATCCAACCCCAGTTTGGAATTTGGTCAGCTTAGTTGTATATAATTGGTAACCAGTTTCAGGCAAGATCTGCAATAGCATGGTGAAAGACCCAAAATAATGTTACCTATTATAAAGAGTTTCAAGTCTTCCCCACAAGCCAAGCAACACAAGGCAAATCTATTTCACCTTAACGACCATAAACGTACCAATTCTTGCTCAGTATCAAGATAGGCTGTTGAACATTTGAAAAATCCCCAACCCCCTGAACTTCCAAACCCCAACCTCATGTGTATAATAACTGCCTCTGGCCATATTTATGCAGAATAATCTCCTTCCACAAGGACTACTCCTGTTGGGTAAATCTCGAAAGCCATTTCCTAAGAAAACTATAGTTTTGCAGCTTCAGGTTCCTAACTCTCAATCCACCATACCTCTTTCTTTGCTGGACAGTGATCCATTTCACCAAGTTAAAACTCTTCTCAATCTTGTTTCCTTGCCACAGTACATTTCTCCTCAGATTGTCCAAGCTTTTTACCACATTTCTAGGAATGGAAATAAGGACATCACATAGGTTGGAAATGAGTCTACGACTGCATTTATCAATGCAACTATAGCACCTAAAAAAGGTACTGTGACTTCCAAAGAGCTAGTATTCCCCTATTTTCTCTATTATTCCATTCCCGTATATTCACTGTTTTGTGTTTAGCACTTACTGACATTCCCAAATAGATTGTGGCATCTCCTCTATCCTGCACTCCAAAATATTTTAAATGTCTGAACTTGTTTGTACCTCTTTAACGGGAGCTTTTTCTCTCATAAACTTTCAGACCAGAACAAGCTTAAAAAATTACCAAGATCATTTGGGTAGCAAATTTGTTTCTGTTTAACTTCAAGAAAACCACTATGTCATCAGCATATAATGAGTCACCTCCATAGTTTCATTGTTCTTGTTCTTAATGTTGAAGCCCTTGTCCAGTTATTTGTTGCAGCCTTTTTCATCAGATTATCCCATCCTTCCATAGCTATATAATGAACAGAGAAGGGGACAGGGGATCCCCTTGTTTAGGACCTCTTTCACTTGGAAAAAAACATGCAGATTCTCCATTTATCAGAATTTAGAACCTGGTTGTTTTAATACAAAACTCTATCCATTTAAGCCACCTGTTCCCATATCCCATTTGTCTGAGTATGTTAAACAAGAAATCCTAATTAAGGTGATCAAGGGCCTTTTCTGTATCTAGCTTGCACATATGAACATCTCCTCTAATCTTAGTGTCAATGCACTCACTAGCAATTAGAGCAGCATCCATTATTTGCCTCCCCTTGATGAAAGCCATCTGATGGTTGTTTATAACCCTATATATCACTTTTTTGAGTCTCTCAGACAACACCATAACTATGATTTTGCAGACCCCAGAGATAAGGCTGATGAGTCCAAAATCTCTTAGATCATTTGTCCCAACCCTCTTAGGAGTCGAAGCTACAAAGTTAGCAGTGAAGCTCTTCTCCAACTTTTGGTGTCAGTGGAATCTGTGTAGTGTCTGCATTAGTTCCTCCCTTTGTAGTTTCCCGGGAAACTTGAGAAAAAACCATGTATAAACATCTGAACCAGGAGCTTTATCTGCAACATACATATTTATCCCGTCAATACCTCTTCTTCCTCAAAGCTCCTTCTAAACTCTCGCTCCTCTTTTGAGATGCTCTGCACAATATGTATGTTAAAAGCAGGTCTCAAGTTTTAGGATTTTTGAATAAGTCATGATAAAAGTCCACGATGGAGCCCCTAATAGCCATAGGATCATTTGACTGTTCTCCCATTGATCATCAAGGAATCAATAGTGTTGAGTCTCTTATGTAAGCAGTCATTTGTGAAAAAACCTAATGTTCTTATCTCCACTGGACTTTGGACCTCTTACCTCCAAAAAAGTCTCTTCATTTCTAGCCATGTTCTCATATTCCACAGCCAAATGAGCTTTTAGCAGCCGCTCATCATCAGTTAAGGGTCTGCTCTCTTGGATGGATTTACAAGCTCCCTATTTGATCTAAAATACTCCCTCTGTCCCATTTAATGTGGCACTCTTTTCTTTTTAATCTGTCTCAAGAAGAATGTCACCTTACTATAAGTAGAAATAATTTAACTTTGAAATTTTCTTTTTTCCCTTAAATGAGATGAATCTTTAACCACACAAATATCTAAGAATTATTATAGACCACAAGTTACAAAAGTCTTCTCTTTTCTTAAATACCATGTCAAGTCAAAGGATACCACTAAAATTGATAGAGAATATGTTCTTTTCTTGCTTTACAGTTCCCCTTTTGCTTCTTGCTCCATTCATTAAGTTTTGCCTTTAACAGACTCAATTTTATTGCAAGAATGTCATCAAGGATACCAGACACAATAAAAGAGCGCTATCATTCTAGGACTTCTCCTCTGAAGTCTTAACATTCAATCACCATTTTTTCAAACTTAGGAATTCTTGAAAGTTACATCTCCAAAAGTCAAAAGGAGGGGGTTGTAATCAGACCAAGTCTAGGATTAGAGCTTTGTCTGATCTGAGTGAACATATCATCCCAGGATAAGGAATACAAAAACCTATCTATTCTAGAAACAATCATGCAATTTGCCCCTCCTTTCCGAGTGTAAAACCTCCCAAATAAAAGAGGGTCTATGAGTTCCAACTCATTAATGTAGCCGAAGAAGTCATATATTCCTCCAGATAGGTTAAACAGTTAAGTCTTTTTAGAGGGAAACCATGCTGTGTTAAAATTTCCATAAATAAACCACCCAGGTCACCTCATACATACTCCTCATTGCCCCTAATTCTTTCTTCCCTATTAATTATATAGTATACATAAACAGCTGTGAGAAACCAGCAAGATCCAGACTTACCCCCACAATTTGCAAGTGATCATTTTGCCACCACTCTCTACTACTTCCCCCCTCCAAGCCCTTTCGCGCCACATGATTATAATTCCTCCCTTAGTCCATACTGCTTCCATCCATACTCCCCCATCCATCTATTTCCTTCCAATTGTTGTAAATAACTTCTCACTGTCCCATTTAGCTTTGTCTCCACCAAGACTATGATATCTGTTCCCCTATGTTGAGTGCTACTCCTTACTAATCCTCTTTTCTCCTCCCTGTTCAACCCCCTAACATTCCAAGCTAGCATCTTCAACTTCATAAAAACTGAGTAGTCTGTTTCGTCCCTCTACTTCTTGATTTGCTCCTTGGTTCTGTATCCTTGAATTTTACCTCAAAGATAAGGTTTTTTAAATTCTTTTAGAATCAATTATTCATCCAGAATTTCTATTAGAATCATAGTTGGGGAAACTTCCTTTTCAATGCTTTTGGTTTAACAACAGTATTGTGGCCTGTGTTAGGATCATAGTTGGAGAAACTTCCTTCTCTCTCCTTTGGTCAATCTTTAAGAATAGAGTTGTGGCCTCTTTTATGCACCCCCCTCCCCCAATAAAAATGCAACTCCAAATTCCTGAACAAGTCTAAGAATATTGTTTTGGACCCATTGGTTTGCTTTTTCTTTTGTATCTTTGCTACACTATGAAGCATCAGAATTTATAGGGGTTGGGCCCCCAATAAAGCTATCTGTTTCATTTTGCCTTGGTTCTCTATCTTTCCTTCTCTGCATTTCTCCCTTCTTGTAGTCAAATTCGCTCCTAGAAGGTCTAGCAGCTTCTCAACTTTATATAGATTAGGCTTCCAACAACATAAGCTAAAGAGTTGTCCTGAACTTCTGCATGGTTGGGGATAAGTTAATTTCATCTGTAAAAGGCTCAACATTTTTTGGATTAGAGAGATGGCCCAAAAGCCTTGGCCCAACAGAGTTTTGATGACTTGAATTCTTGGTGGGTTCCACCAGTACGTGGACTTTATCACCAAAAAGCCCTCTTTCAGCTTTATATTTTGAATTACTCTGACCCCCTTTCCTTACTCTCGTCTCATCGAAACCCTATGAGCCTAGGGATTTCTGACGATTCTGCACCTCGAAAGAACCCCCTGTTTCTCTCTTCTCTTTCGTATTGCTTTTGTCATTTTTGGGTTAAGTGGATGACGCTTCCACCCAAATAGGAATCCAGAATACAAAGTTATCGTGAGCGATGTCAATCTATGCCGAAATTTCAATTGACTGGCCTTTAACTTGAATTCTATTCTGTTAGAATAGAAATAGGAATAAGAATAATATCTAAAATCCTACTTAAAATAGGATTAGGAATAGTAATAGTATATGAAATCCTACTTGGAAAAGGATTGTATTATAGTACCCTAGTTGGAAAAGGAGTCTAATATAGTATTTTTACATAGGGTCTCAATGTAATAACGTAGACAACAATTCAATAATATTCTTCTCCAATATTTTTCACATGGTATCAGAGCTTCTATGGTTTTGGTAGAAAATCAAAGAGCTTTCGGCTGCCGGCGGGCGGCTATGACCTATATATGCCACCCGTCTGGCCAATGATTACGTTCGCAAAAAAAAAGATTAGGTCACTGTGCGTCAATTTTCGGTGACTTTCTAGGGTTGTTTTGTGTCAACCCCACATCTGTCAGTGTTTGTGTAGCACCGTGCCATCATTTTGGTGACTATTTTTTTTTATATATCTAATTTGTATAGCACTGTGTCATCTTTTTGGTGACTACTTTTCCATATTTATCATGTGTAGCACCATGCCACCTTTCCGGTGACTACTTTCTCATATTCGATTTGTGTAGCACACCGTGCATCTCTCCAGACTACTTCTCATATTCAATTTGTGTAGCACCGCGAATTTTTTGAACTACTTTCTCATATCTGAGTTACATAGCACTGTGTTTTTTTGGTGACTCAGATTTGATTTGTGTAGTTCCATTCGTCTTTTTGGTGACTCATCAAATCTAGTTTGAGTAGGGTCGTGCCATCATTCCGAGCCTACCCATATAATTTTCTTCTCAATAGGGTCGTGTCATCATTCCAACCCTACCCATATAATTTTATTTCTCAATTTGTGACCACTTTAATCCATCAAGTCTAATAATTTGGTGCATAAGCAAGTTTCGAGCAGTTATAAAGTGACTTTCTTAGAGTAATTTCGAGATGATCCATATTGTCATTCTCAATTGACCTTTTGTCAGTTGAGCATTAAGAATACTTTTCTCCATGATCATCTCGAGGAAGAAATCTATATAGAGCAACCACTTTGCTCAGGGGGAGTTTGGCAGCCTTGAATGTCGTTTGGTAGCCTTGTATGTCGTTTGTGTAAGTCCCTTTGTGATATGAATCAGTCTTCTGAACTTGGTTTGGGAAGTTCAACACTGTAATTGAAGAACTTATCACATTGTGTTTTATGAACATTGTGCATCAAATCTAGTATTTCATGAGAAGACTAAACACATTGAGGTTGATCGTCAATTTTGTGAAGTCGGGTGATCAACTTCCAGATATCTTACCAAGCTCTTCATCAGTCATCGTATTAATTACATTTGTAACAAGCTAGGTACATATGAGTTGTATGCACCAGCTTGAGGGGGAGTGTTAAAATAGGAATAGGAAAAAAAACAATATCTACAATCCTATTTAAAATAGAATTAGGAATAGTAATAATATATGAAATCCTACTTGAAAAAGGATTGTATTATAGTATCCTAGTTGGAAAAGGAGTCTAATATAGCATCTATAAATAGGGCCTCAATGTAATAACGTAGACAACAATTCAATAATATTCTTCTCCAATATTTCTCACATATCCCACCTCAAGTGATTCTTCAGTTCTATTTCTTCTTCTATTTCAAACCATCCCCTACATCTCCTACCTATTTTCTTCATTAACGAGCTAGGCCAAAGATGGAGAAAAAGCTCTGGCTCACGGATCCAACACTAGTTGAATTAGAGGCTCTTAGGGAAAGAACCGACAGTAGGATTCCACCATTGTAGGTTGAGCTTACAACCTTGTCTCTTCCAGGTTCCAATCAAAATATGCTCAGCTTCCATATTGGATTGGAACTCAAAGAAGAAGGTTGCGCTATTCATGTCATAGACCGAGACTCCTTGTGCTCCTTTCCATATTTGGTGTGCCCGTTGTCTTATCTCAATTCTTTTTTGAACTTGAAAAAAGAAATGAGATGAGACAATGGGCACAAAAAATTTGGCAAGGAGAACGAGGAGTCTCATCATTTCTGATGGGAATGTCATCATTACCAACAAAAGATCCAACTAAACACCTCAAAAGGCCTTCCTCCACAAGATGGAAAATTGCCTTTATCATCTCCTCATTAGAAGACTCCCTGTTTCTGCAACTACCTCTCTTTCCGATTGAGTCTATTTTCCTTTTCAGAGCATCTCCATGTAACTCCCTTTCCCCTTGTTTGTAGTTAGATCTGTCTCCCTTTGGTATTTATATCCTCGTTTGGTAGTTGTATATGTTTTAATGAAGGTACTTCATTTGTTTACAAGTTTCCTCCGCCCGACATTAAATGCATTTTCTAGAATAATAATAACTGCCTTGTCTGCCCCTTAACTGTAAGAGAGATAGAAACCTTCCATACTTGTTAGACTTCAAAAAAAGAAAGATGGTGAAATAACCTTCGCATTTCCATGTTTTAAAAGAATTTTCTCATATATGATGCTTGACAGAATCTCTTGCAAATCTAGAGAACACCTCCACTCAACACCATCCTCTACATATGGTATCTGCCACTTTCTAACTAGTTGTACCTGACTTCTGCTCTAACCTCGGCATTGGTAATGTAAAAAGACTCTCCCTGAAAGAAAATACATGTATTTTCAATCCTTTCTGGAGTGACAGAATGGAAAAGATAAAGAAAATGGAAGGAGATTGAAAGGAGTGAAAACAAACAAAAAAGAAGAGGAGAAAGTACTATTCCAGTGGAAAAAGTCCACCAGAGTCGGGATTCCAAAGCCCATAAGGGACTTCAGGAAAAAGCCTCAAAAATAGTGCCTGGAAACTTTCTTAAAGTTTTTTTTACAAACTATACTTTGATAAGATATTAGTTTTGCTTCTCAGGTTTCATTTACTCATTTAGAGCCTATTTGGATAAGCTTATTTAAAATGTATTTTAGCCAAAATAGCTTTTAAGCACTTTAGGAGAGTTTTAAATAAATTAAATAAGTGTTTATAGCACTTGACTTTAAGTTAAAATAATTAAAAAAAAGCCAAAAGCCATAAGTTAGGAGAACGTATGATTTTCGGCTTATAAGTGAAAAGGCAAAAAGCCAATCCAAAGAGGCTCTTACTTTGTTTGTCTTTTTCTTTTCTTCTTCTTCTCTTTCTCGCTGCTTCTGAAATTTATTTTCTCTGTTTGTCTTTTTTTTTTCCTAGTTTGTTGCTTTGTTCACAGAATTCAAATGGCACTACTTTAATTTTTTCCCGTTTTCCCAGAGAATGTGATGGAAAAATTCTTTTCTTTTTTCAGTTTGTTAATCTTATTTCCTGTTTTCACAAAATTCTATGGACAAACATGTCATTATTGCTTATTTATAATTCTATTTGTTTGTGCAAGGTTCATTTTGCTTTTCTTCTAAAATTGTTTTCACTTTGCTTCTTGCTTAGCGCCGTAGGGCCCTTAGTCACCACTTTGCACTTCTCACTTTTAAAAGCACTAATAGAGAGAATATACAATGAATGAAAGTCCAAATGAGAGGCCACCTTAACTATCTTTGGCCTCATGGTGTGAAGGATTCATCAAGAAGCAAAGACTTGAGTCTAGATGGTCATAACCAGTTTACAACCAGCAAATGTTGGACCAAACCAGGCAAACATTAAGAAGCTTGTTGCAGAAAAGTTGGAGATTGTCTCATAATAAGGATAGCATATTGTTGTATTGATGCTAAAAGTAGTGAGCAAGATCGGAACAGGAATTGTAAGCAAAATACGAAGCCCAAGAAGCTCTCCACATTACATAAGAATCTAAGAGTGAATTAGGCATAACAAAGATCATACCCATGGCAGCAACTTCAAGGGTTCTGCACTCCATCCTTGGTTGGCTTCCTCATACATCTGTAATTTCGCTTGCAAAAACTGGATATATTGTATAACCTGTATTTTGTATTAAATCTTGAGGCTATCTTTGTAACGATGTAGTAACAAGATTTGAAAAAACAGCAAGATCAGCAAAGAACTGAAATGTTACAACTCACACCTCTAACATGAATGAAGCTCGATCTCTCTTCTGATCACTTTCTGGTATGAGATCTCTTAGAGTCTGAAATCTGCAAATTATTAAGTAATTGTTAGCTTTGGGAAAGATTTTCCTGAAGAAGCGACTCAATAGGCAACTACAATTCACCATGTATAGAAAGAAACTATAAAAACCTAGTCTCGTTACATGATGTAGATAAGCAAATGCTCTAAAGAATCATGTTGATCCTTTTCTGCAAAATAACCGAAAAGCGACATGCATGTAATAGGCCTACGGCTTTCCATGCTGGTTGACAATAACCAGTTGCTCTTCACTTTGGAATACCAGTTGAACCGACAATTAGCCAGAAGAACATAAGCAAAATATCATATCTTACTTAGATTCATATATAAGTGTTGTTAATCATTACTGTGAGACTTGTCCCCAAATGCCATTTTAAAGTTTACAAACAAACAAAAAGACCAGTTCAATAACTCAACTGCTCATGCATATCTTAACATTTGGAAAGAGTTGACAAACAAATAAAGGTGAATCAACAAAGGAGCACTACCATAGCGTTTCGAATTCTGCGTGGCAGCCATATAAGTTACATGGATAGGGGTGTGGGTGCCTCATATAGTGTTAAGAGCAACTCCTATCGCGAACTAGCTTTAGAGGTTGAGTTAGACATAAGGTCCATTTCCCTCAAAACAATGTTCACTTTATTTATGTTTATACAAGTAGTACCGAAAAATATTAAAGTAATAACTGAGAAGTCAACAATGAGATTACATCACATGAAAGTCTAAAATCAAATAATTTTGAATATTTGAAAGTTGTACAGCATATAGTAATACAATCAGGGGTCATTTGGTTCAAAGATAAGTTATGCAAGGATTATTGCATTACATTATAGGATAATTTCTTGTTGGAGGCCGAGTCATTGTGAATAAACATGTATTACTTTGAAATAAAATGAAAAAAATAAAATCAGAAGGATATCCTTGTAATTTCAATTGTTTAATCTTGTATAACTAATGCCCACATACTTACTCCGCATTATAACCCTAAAAAATAATAGGTAGATTCTAAACGGCTTTGAAATGCTTTTTCTTGAGCTAAGGGTCTATTGAAAACAACCTTTCTACCTCCTAAAGTAGGGGTAACGTCAGTGTACGCTCTATTTTGTTGTTGTAAAATGCTAGTTTGCTGTCATATGTTTTTTCTAGCAAACCTGCTTCGAATTCTTTTTTCTTTTGAATTGAGGGTCTATCAAAATCAGTTTGGCTCTACGCG
Organism: Solanum clarkiae; assembly: GCA_011800125.2. Lineage (NCBI taxonomy): Eukaryota > Viridiplantae > Streptophyta > Magnoliopsida > Solanales > Solanaceae > Solanum > Solanum clarkiae. The sequence continues at coordinate 7,905,230 of JAABOM020000075.1, read as the reverse complement.
ACAAAAGATAGGGGGGTAAGTTCTGCTTATATCCTACCCTACCCAAAAGAAAATCTTATCCTCCTCGGATCCCATTAGTCGAATTACAGTGCCTATGTTGTTGTTTATTTTCATACATGTAGTTCAACTTCTAACGAGTCCTACCCTTACACTCTATTTGGATGGTTGTTATATAGTGTTTTATATTGTATTGTGTTGCAAAATATATGCAACATTTTGATAAATTGTATTATCTTTCATCATAACATAATGTCACACATCAAGAATTTGAAGGATAAAATGCGGGGTAATACTAGTTTAGAATTAGTAATCAATAAGTAAAGACAAAATGAGGAAAAAATAAGATAATCACGCAATCACATCAAAAAAGACATTACACAAAATTGGACTCTTTGATGTTAACTAGCAATGAATTAACAATACGATATATTTGTCGTCACCTGTGAGTTTAACGATATGATACATTTGTGGTTACCTACCATTGAGTTTAACAATATGATACATTTGTCGTTACCAAACAATGAATTTGAAGATATGATACATTTGTAAGATATGATAAATTAATACCTAAAATCAAATCAAGCATTGTATTCAAATTGACAGCACAAAACAATAATTGTGAGACATCCAAAAGGAAAAAGTGTTAATAGACTTGCCTCTCATTAATCTTGATCCTCCTCCGCTGTTCTGTCTCGGAATGCTTGGAACGATGAGAGCTTACCTTCCCATCATTGCTCTTCTCTTCCAATTTCCCTGTCACCAACAAAACCCCATAGGTTTTATCAGAAAAAAAAAAATCAAATCCCAGTAACAGTTAGTTTCGAAACAGCAAACCCTAATATAAAAGAAATACCCTTTTGAGTAGAAGAGCCATCGGGAGTTCTAGAAGAGAACTCCTCATCGTCTTCTTCGTCCTCTTCGTGATGATTCTTCACGGTCCTCACCATTCTCAAAATCTGAATAACATAATTCAGTCGAGAAAACTTACGAACTGTTCATAAAAGAAGATTAAACAGAGAAAAGAGAGTGTTCACTTAAGGTGCCAATTATCGGAGAAAAGAGATTAAGGTGCCAATAATCGGAGAACACTTGCAACACTTACACTGAATAATCTTGTATTGGAAACCCTAGGTAATTAAGTGGATGTTTATGTTTATGTTAGGTGCTAAATGACTCCTTTTTTTTCCATTTGTGTTCAAGAAAAAAAATTAATAATAAGTGGAATGTCTAGGTGTCTGCTCGTGTGATGCGTGAAAAATTTTATAAGAATACTAGTGTAGGATTCATGTCTTGCACGTGTATCACACGTGAATCTAAACTAAATATAATAGACAAATGAAATACATGTGTGACTAAATATTATGTCTGTTGTAGAGAGTATTATTATTATAAATAAAAATTATGGTTAATACATGTTTTTATATTTGATTATTTAAATTGTATAAAAATTGTGAAATGTCAAAAAATATATTTTCCTACTATTTTGTATTTGATTTTTCTTTATTATAGTAGTATTTAACGTTATGAATAATTTGTCTTTATTTGTGAAACTATATGTCTAGTCAAAACAAATAAATAAAAAAATATTTGTTTAAATTTATGTTGTATTATTTGAATTTGAAGTTCAAACTTTTAAAATTGTTTGTTAAATCAAATATAGGTGTGTTATATGTTTATTCCAAGTTAAAAATATTTTAAATTATTGTAACAACTTAAATTCATTGAGTTGTACAAAATTACCTTTGATGATATTATAAGTAACTAGTTTAGCTTACGTGTGTTGCACGTGTGCATCACGTCAAATCGTTAATCGCTATAACTTACATACTAACAGTTTAACTACAATAAGAAAAAATGTCATACACGTTTTTGATAATTTTAGGATTCTATTTTAAAAAAAAAATTAGTGTGTTAGTAAAAAATTTTGTTATAATTTACATTGAATACCAATTTATAGTTCTTTATTTAGATGAGGACCGTAGAGTTATATTCTATAGTATTGTTGATGAATCCAACCACAATCTCCTTATTACCCATAAAAAATTAGGATTAGAATCATTAATGCGTTCATTTATGATGTAATAAATATTGCCTTGCTCCCAAAATTTTTTCCACTTTAGATACGTTCATTGAAAAGTATAACATTAACTTTGGTACCCTATAAAAAATTAATTGTTAATCCTTAAAATATATACATGCAATATATAAAAAAATATTTTAAAAAAAAAAAGAATAAGAAGATTACTACCTCTTCATCAACTAATGTGATAGTCCTTCGAGTACCTTTATTTGTTCCTCTTTTGTACTCTTTTATTGCTCCACTTCCGATTACCAAGACTTTTATTATCAATAAGAGTCATATCTTTTTAAGGTGTTAAGTGGCACAACTTCACCAATCAAATCCTTTTCAGAAGCCATTGTAATATGTTATCTAAAATAAATTGTCATGAAAATTATAGTAAGAACAATATATATAAAAGTAATTTTATGAGTTGTGGATATGACTTTACCTGAGATGTTAGCTTAGTTAAATAGATGAAAGTTGTGCCAACATAAGCATGTTAGTTAATTATAAAAATAACAAAAATTTTAAATCGCCTAAGAGCAATATTAAGTTAAACTGACTTAATTAAGGACGCGAGCTAATTTGAATTAAGCAACCAAAGTTGGCATAGCATCTAATATTATGTTTTTAAAATCAAGAAAGTGAAAGAGGAAAAAAAGAATATGAAACACAAAGAAGGAAGATAAATGCTTAGAGAAAGAAACCTGAAAATTGAACGAAAGCTTGAACGAAACTGCAAAAAGTGATGAAGAAGAAAAACGTATGAATTATAATTTTGAACTTGGAACTCTTTTTATAGAAGTACAAAAATCATAAACCGAAAAGGATTCGAATTAATATTTATAGAGAATTATGGAGAGAAGATGAAGAAGTCCTAAATCAACACCTACTATAAATATGAAACCTACATAGAGAAGTAAGCCTACCATAAATAGGAGTTTGACACCAATGGAAGTTGATTTGGGAGATTTACATATATGATTAAGATTATGGGAGAAGTAAGCCTACCATAAATAGGAGTTTGACACCAATGGAAGTTGATTTGGGAGATTTACATATATGATTAAGATTATGGGAGAAGTAAGCCTACCATAAATAGGAGTTTGACACCAATGGAAGTTGATTTGGAAGTTTCACATATAACTAAGATAAGGGTAGAATTAAACCTACCATAAATAGGATCTTCACACCAACTTTACATATAATTAAGGTAAGGCAAATAAAATAAGGGTGATAGTAAGGTCTCCTTATTCTTTTCCAATATTACTGCTGAGTGCTCCCTCCTAGTTTGAAACGGAAAACATTCTAAAAATATGTCTTGTGTAATGTAATAAATATATACTAAAATAAATTTTGAACTTAAACAAAAAAAGAGAACATATTAATAATATGAAATCTTAATGATGTAAAATATCTTAAAGTGAATCCTAACTTAAATAAAAGAAAACGATAATTATGGCAATCCTAATTCTATTAAATTTTATTAAATTTTTTTGCCTATTATTGTGAAATTTTTTTAATTATTATTTTTTAAATCAAATTTATTTTAGGTGAAAAAAAATTTTCCTTATAGTAATTTAACTATAATAAGAATTTCTTCTCAATTTAATTTATAGTATGTTTATTATAGTCAATATTTAATATATCATGATATAATATTTAAAAGAAAATGGTGAAAAAATGATTTTGTCTAAAGAGAGATGTTTTAATGAAGGACAAAAAGTTCAATCAAGAACCTTCACACTTTTAATATAGTATAGATTAATAATTTAAAATATCACAAATAACTGTAATATATATAATATAATTAAATTTTAGTTGTGTCGGAGAATATATAATATAATCTAAATAAAGAGTTTTCCAAAATGGTTCAAAAATAAATAAACATTTCATGCCGAACTAACTCTCAGCATGTAAGTTGCCTGGCAAAAGTTGCCGCACCAGAGAGAATGTTCATGTGAATAATGTAAATCAGGTAAATTGATCTTCATCTGAAAACTCCATTTGGGTTTTAATTGTTACCTGATTTTGAGTTTCGAATGACGCTTTTATGAATTTATTTTGATTATTTGTGATTTGTTTTTTGATTTATGTGGCTCAACCACAGATTATTGAGTATTGGAATGAATTATTTGGAATAATCTAGCCGATTTCAAGTTTAATTTGGTACAGTGACGTATTTGATTGATTTGATTTTGTTGCTTGAAGCATTTTGCAGATTATTTTTCGTAATTTTTTCTATTAATTTGGAACAACACAAATTTATTGAGTATTGGGTGAATTAGTTGGAGTAGTTTAGCTTATTCCAAGTTTAGTTTCTCAAAACTTGAAGCATTTTTTGGGATTTAAAAACTTCATTTTTACTTATCGAAATATATCTGAAAACTCCATTTGGGTTCATCTACATATGTTTGTATATGTTTTAGTTAATTAGTATTTTGTTCGACCCACATTGATTTCAAATGAGCTCTCTTCCATTACAAATCTTGCTTCAGAGAACAAACACCTCATGAACGTCGATATGGTAATCCTCTATTAACATTCTCCCTTCATCTCATTGTTTACAATTACGTGTGGGTTGCATTTGCATTCAAAATCTTCCGTCAGAGTTGCATTTCAAATCTATACCTCATGTTTCTGTTTTCCCTTTTTGGTTTCAGTTCCTTTTTCTCTATTCTATTTTTGGTTGTAGTTTAGTTTACGAAGAAAAATTGGTTAAATTAGTTATAGGGTTTACTCAAGTTGGTCAATGTCTTGGATTTGCATTTGTCTGTAATGTTGTCAGGTTTGATGCTTGTTTCATTGTATTTACTGTGGTATATGGGTCGCTTCATTGGAAACTTATTGTGATTCTTTTGGAATATAGCTTCCGTATAGCACTTAATCTCTTAAATAGCAAATTTAGGTCACTGGAAATATAGATCTTCAACCATCGATTCATCACTTTAGGGGCATTATTATCATCATCGTTTGCAGATACTTCCTCCATTATTGTCATTTGGGTTAGCTTTTATCAGTGATTTTGTATGGAGTAGAGGTTCAGCATGTAGTAGAAGTAGCATAAGTTGCATCAGTTCACCTAATATTTACACATAACAAATTAAAAGTTGGATATCTAAGTTATTAATTATTGAAGACAGTGTAATAACAGATCAAACCAGAATCCTACAAATTGAAGTAATGACCATTCATTTACTTGAAAATCAGTTAGACTTTTCTGGCTCATCCTTTACTCTTCCTTTTTAGTAAAGATCTACTCAAGATTTTCTCTACATTATTCAACAATTACTATGCTCACCATGGGTTCTCCATGAAATCTTTCAAAATTACATATTGGAGTCTTGAAGAGTAAGTAGCCAATCAATTATCTGAGATGCCTTTTTGTTGGATATCGATAAGGTAGCCAATCAATTACATATTGTTATCCATTTGTAATTCCTCATTTTCCATGAAACGCTATGTAAATTTTTCAACGACCCAATTTCTTGTTGATTTAGTTACTACTTTTGAGCAGTCCTTGAAGAGAAATAGTAAAGGAGAGTATTTCACTATACATCCTAGAAACACAGAGTGTTGGAATGATAGGCAGACATATGATCAGGTTAGTGTCTAGTAATTTATTTCTCTTGTGTTGCTTTCATCTTAATGCTTGGTTTATTTGACTTAATATAATTTGTATGTTTTTCTTATAGATGCCTGGTGGAATTACTGATTATTGTCGCCCAAACTTCACCTCTTTTTTGAGGGTATAAGCTATCGTTGTCAAATTATATAACCTAACCGAGGTTAGGTTTGATCCCATAGGGAATATGGTCTAGACCTAGAGTAATTACGAGCAAGTAGAATGAATTAACCTACGTATCTCCCGAAGGAGGGGGGTTTGTGTAATTACAGTAAGTAAACTTAAACTAGAAGGAAGTGTGATGAAATCAGTAAGAGAAGTAACTAGGGTATTGTGTTCCCCATGAATTCCTAACTTAATATCACCAGATAATCATAATCTTTTCTAGTGTGTAGCATGCAGAACTGGTAAGTTAAGTTTACCAAATCCTTTAATCTAGGGGAGAGGTAAATTTCACTACTTGATTTGATCCATTTCCGCAGTGTGACATTACTGACCCTCACCTTTTGTTCCAGTACGACCGCCCTTTGATCCAGTTAGGTTGATTAGACGAGAGAGATCACATTAAATCCTGTTAATTAATCTATTTTTCTATTCATTACTACCTTGATTCAGTCAGTAATAATTAGGCTGGTTCTAACATTGGTCATTGTTAAAAAGCATTCATAACGAAGAGAATTAATTATTACATGCATGCACACTTTTCAAGAATTATAGATTATCTGTTTTACCTTATTAGTTCTTCATGGTTCACACAACCCTAGTTATGGATTTAGCTATGCATGCTTATTATAAATGAAAGAATCATGTTATGGAATAACATAATTAAACACTTACAATGATGAAATTAAGAACAAGAAATCCAAAGTTCTCCACACGAAATGTAATAATTTCAATGTAAAATTCACAAAATATGAAGTCTCAAAAGTGTTTCTGTCCTCTCTTGTGAGCCTCTCTACTAGAAAGACCTAAAAAACGTTATTTATAATAAGTAAAATATGAATCCAAAACGAAATAGGAAAACTGGATTCGACAACTTCTATGGATGGGATTACCGGCCATTTAAGGAACAATGGCCTGTACCTGAGTTTCGTACTCTGCAATTTCCAAAATTAGACTTTAATTCCATGAGACCTTCTTACAGGCCTTCTTATGACTTACAGCCCATGGAACGTTTTGTTTGCTGGCTTCCCTAAAACTCTTCAAAATCTGATCCTCCAAGCACGACCTAATACATGACTCGTGAATACATCTACGACTCGTCTGACAAGTTGTGGATGCAACATTTGAAACTTAGCTCTTCACTGATTTGACTCACGAAACCTCTTTATGGCTCGTGGATAGAGTTGCTCATAAATCCTCAAAAACTTTAATTTTGCAGAACTTTGCCCAAAATAGTACTTAATCCTGTAGTCCTGCAAAATAAACATAAAAACACATAAAACCCACTAATATCACATTGAGAACACATAAAATTTCAAGTATTAAGCATCAAAAGTTTTGTGTTTTGACAGTACATCAACACCTTCAACTTAAATTATTGCCTGTCCTCAAATGATGGACTCAATCTACATAAGCAATATAGAAATACACAAACCTCAATCTAATGGCATACATTATCTCTAAATCAATCACAGATACCCAAACTAACATATCAGTGCATATCAGATAATTATCAGATAAACCAATACAAATCAATAAATATGATAGTGTAACTATAACAAGCAAGGTGACCACAGATAAGCCACAATCATTGAAATAGCCTAAAATCAACAGTGTACCTCAAGTGCCCTCACAAAAATAAGTCTCATATCTTATTCATGATAGTATATTCAGATTTAGTGCCTAGGACTAACAAAATCACCCGCACTCACAACAGATATTCAAACACTATGCTCAATACTATACGTTTGCTCCTATACTCATGACCATGACCTTCGATTACTTGGACTAGGATCACTATAGGACTTTCTTGGTTTGTAATGTAGGCTTAGGGGCTTTGGTTAGGAATATAATGATTAATAGCCCTCCTTGACACTACCTTATTCTACACTTTTGCCCTATCAACATTGTCATTTTCGAATTATTTCTCCCTTCTCCTATTTCAAACCTTTCTAGGTGCCTTATTCAAACTTTTAAGCTCATTGCCTTTAATTTTTCACATTCTTTTTCTTTTTAGGTCATTTATTTAGGCATCTATGCATTTTTCCTGCACCCATAACACATTTCCCCTTTTTCATATATCACTCGCTTCCACCCCATTTAATGTGATTTTCCTTACACGAGCTATCATCAACTTAGGCTTTTGGCTCGAGTTGAGGTGCACATTATCCAACCTATAAACCAGGGCCAGTTTTGGTAGCAATCCTCAACTTAGGTTTTTCACCTGAGTCAAGGTGCACAATATTCAAGGAAGGACCAGGGCTAAATTTAGGATTTTACATTAAAAAAGGCTCGGTTACTTAAGCATTTACAAAGAAAAGGGTACATGTAAAGCTCAAATATTATGACCAAGGGATACATCAAGTATTTGGTTGGTTATTTAGGCCAAGTGGGCTAATATGAACAATGACCTAAGATCCGTTCCTAAACAATTAACCTACAGTCTCAGTCAGAGTAACAGGGCTAGTTCTGAATTGAAACAAAGTATCAAAATTTTGCAAAAAAGCTTACACACACTTGGAACTAATTACACTATCAACACAGACTCTTAGATCATGTTTTTCATCGCCATTAAACCTTAACTCATCAGAACAAGCACTGTCAATCACTGAATTCACATAATGGTTATCAAAACTACCTAACATAAAAATTCTGATGGGTATCATTTTTCCACAAACCTACCATATGCCACAAACTTTAGTACAGTATACTACTAGTACTACTTACACATTGATGAGTCCATATTTCAGACTCGTTTTGGGGATAGATTGCAAAGAAACATTGCCCTTAGTATGCTATTATTTTGAACTTCTAACAAATATGCACATGCTATGACAGGAAACAGGATTAAAAATGCATAAATGGACAATACTTGGTGAAATCTTGGAAGGGGAGCAAAAGCACAAATAGGCAGTATAGCCAACATACTCAGTGATCCACACTCAAAGAGATCGCCTATCATTGCAACAACCAATGTTCTAGATCAAGCTAAGAAGGTAGTCAAATTCGATATCACAAAGCTTGCTCAGCGCACTACTGAATTACACAAGAGATCACCTAAAGTTGCAACACTGAAAGCCCAAAACACTGATAGGAAGGTGATATGATGGATATTTTGGCACATCACCGAATTGGCGAAATGAAGAATCATCACTAATATTGCAGAAGAGGAAGCCTTTTCAAGATACAGAGGAAAGCGATCAAGTGCACATCTGGTGCATCACCGGAGTGCTTGACGTATCGTCGAAGTGCTCACCGATAGTCGGCCTTGACTGCCAAATTGTATTTTGCAGTACAAACTTTCACACATTTCCATGGAGTATATAAGCAACTTTAGAAAACACATTGTACATATTAGCTCATACCATATCAGAGCAATTATTCTTTAGTAGTAGTACATAGAACTTTCCTCTTAGAGTACAAAGGAGAGTTAGGGTTTTGAAGCTTTTAGGGAGCAAATTGAAGAAGATTGGCTGGTGATGATCAAATAATTTCTATTCAATCTTATTACCCATGACTACTGCTGCTATGTTTGGTATCAAATCTTTGATTTCTAGTATGTGTGGCTAAAACCCCCATGTTGGGGGTATGCTATTTGATGTGCTGTCAAAATACAACACTTTTGATACTTAAAACATAGGATTTTGTGTGTTCTCCATGCGATATTTGTTTATTTTATGTGTTTTTATATTTAGATTTGCAGGATTATAGGTTGGCCATGATTTGGGGCAAAATTGCAGAGGTTGCTGACTTTTGGCGATTTAGGAGACCCTCTATAGATTGTAGAGCATTCTACGAGTTGTAGAGGAGGTCTCGTGGCAAATTCCAATGAGGAATGATTTCTGAAGATCAACTCAACAAGACATGCGTACGAGTTGTAGAGCATTCTACAAGTCATATAGTTAGGTCTCGTGAAGATTTCTAGTAAGGGATAATTTGATGAAGTTGAAGCCAATGAACATGCAATACAAGTCATGGACCAATTTACGAGTCGCAAAGTTTTGTCGTACAAGAGAAGTCCAGAATCCAGGATCTGACCATGCGACCTTGATTACGAGCCGTAGAAGACACTATGAGTCGTAGAGACTTTTCGTGGAGTTTGCTGACCAATTTTTCTATTTTATTTAGGACTTAATTATAATTACTATAAATAGTACTTTTAGGTTATTTTTCAGAGAAAGACATCATTATTCAGTAGTTTTAGGATTTGTACTTGGAGAACTCAATACTTGGGATAGAAGATTGTGAGAAAACACTTGTAGGTAAATTTGATCTTCAATCTTGTGATTCTCATCAATCTTGGATTTGCTTAATTTCAATTCAATTGTGTAAGTTTAATTATATTTTCTCAATTCATAATTTCTTCATCTACACATAGCATGAGTAGTTAAATCCATAACTAGGGTTGGGGGAACCATGAAGAACTAACAAAGTAAACCCGAGTAATTTACAATTCTTGGATTGGGTATATGCATATATTAATCAATTCTCCTTGTTTTGCATGTTTTTCTAGTGGTGGCCAACATTAGAACTTACCAAGTGTTACTGACTGGACCAAGGCAGTAATGAATAGGAAAAAAGATTGATTAACAGGATTCGATTGATGTGTTCTCTTCTAATCAATCTAACTGAGCCAAGGGGATGTTATACCGAGACTTATAGGTAATGGTTAGCATTGCACACTATGGAGATAGGCTAAGTTACATAATGAAATTCGCCTCTCACCTTTGACCAAAGGACTTGGTGAACTTAAATTATGGTCTTATATGCTATACACTAGATAAGAATTAGGTTATCCGGTGATACTAAGTTGGGGAATCACGGGGAACACAATACCCTAGTTGCTCTCTATTATCGATTGTCTCTCATGATAGTTAGTTTAGTTTATTTTCTTATTGATTATTGTAAACCGCCCTGGGGAATTGAGTGGTCAACTACTTGGATTGCTTATTATTAATTTGAGTATACATATTCCCTGTGGGTTCGATCCTAACCTTGGTTAGGTTTTATATCTTGAAAACGACCGCTTTGTCCTAAAAAAAGAGGTGTAACTTGGGCGACATCAAGATTTTAGTGCCGTTGCCAGGGAATACGGCTAAACTTAGGTTGATTCGTTAAGTAATTTGAGTGCTAATCCTTAGTTTCCTTTATTTTACTTTTGTTTTTGCTTTTGTTTCTTTGCAGGGTGTACGAGTATTGTATGCCCAACACTCGTAGTCAAGACAATCCTTTAACTCCACTTGATCGAGAGATCCAACGAACTATAAGAAGTGTGACACCCTGTAACTCCATGATCTTATGTATCCATGTTTTAAGCCTCATTTGGTTAGGTGGGGAGTGTATTAGGGTTGTAGGAGACTTCTAGTACTTAGACAAGTTCAAGACTTCCCTACGAGTTGAGTTTTGGGTATTGTTTCATGCAAGGGTCAACTTTAAATGAGCATACCTTTAGCACACAAAGAACTGGATGACCCACGACATGCCAAATGAAATCCCTTTGAGTTGTCTTTCCAATGCACTTGACTTCACCTCATTCTAAGGTCGGATGAAGGAGTTATGACCGTTTTCGTGAGACCCTCCCGTGTAGTGATGTCACACGGACAACTTGACGAGCAGTGAGGTGTTAGATGGGGCGTGTGGGCTTCCTTGAGTTGGAAAAGACCAATTTTGGTCTAAGGCAAGGGACACGGCCAGTGGTACGAGCTGTGTGGATTGCCATTGACCGTGTGGCCAGCTATGGGAGGTGTACAGTGAGGCAAAGTAAGCATGGAAGGGGATTTTTCGACCAAGTGTTGTGCCACGACCATCTTCACGGGCCGTGGCATGCTTCACGAACCATCAACCTAGGTATGGGGTGGCCTGGCCCCAATTTTGTTCTCTAAGTGTAGTTGGATGGACCACTACACGGACCGTGTAGCACCACACGACCCGTGAAGTGGCCCGTCAAAGTGGCGACGTTGATTTGTTTTCTAAGTTTTCCAACGTCCAATTTTTTACCAAGTCTCATCTCACGGGCACTCCACACGACTTGTGGAGTGCCATACAAGCCATGAAGCCTTCAGTGGGGCTTCACTTTGTCAATTTTTTCCATCAGTTCATTAATGGCGTTTTCGTGAATATATTTTATTCCAATGCCCTTTTTAGACTTCCAATGATATCTTAACCTCCCCAAAAGACTTAAACCCTATTCCACAAGATTGAATTCATCACTCTCAATTTGAATACACTCTCAAATTCTCAAGAGACCCTCCATCAAAACCCCAATACAAATTCAAGGAAACTCCAGAGGACGCTTTAGATTCCAAGACCCAATTCCAAACATAAAGTTTTTCACAACTCAATTTCAAGAAACTCAAAGTCTAAGGTACGTGGGTTTCATTAATGGGTACCTTTCACCCATGAAGTCCAATCTTCCATTTCTATGAAAATTACATGTTCCCAAGTTGTGTTGCTTACATGTATTATTCATTAATGATTATGACCATATACGATATTGGGGTTTCATGAAAGTTTGATTGAAAATACATGATTACTCATTTTTAAGTCTATACCATGAGACGATTTACCTATTATGATTATGCATGTTTTAATCTATAGAACTATGATCTCTTTTGATATTTGATGGGGGTTTTTCAACGTATTTCATATAAGGGTACTACCAAATATTGGTGGGTGATTTTACATTGATTTTTCTTGCATAATTTGACTCTTGAATTGCATGATTTTGTTTTAGCGTTGCACATCCGTCAAGTATTTGATAAAAAGCCTTTTTAAGGATTTTTAAAGTTTTGATGATCTATTGGTTGATTTATGAGTCAAGAGACTTTATTATGGTTTTGGGATTTCTAGAGATGTGTTTAGTTCATGAAAATGACGATGATGTTATAAAGCCAGATTAAGTCCTTTTCTCAAAGACTCTACCTCTTGTGAGTCTTTGATGTTGATGTTAATACAAGGGTAATATTGATGATGCCCCATTCTTACGTTTGATAATTAGGCTCACCATTTGAGGTCAATGATGTTAAGAGCTACTTGTGTCATGTCTTGCATGTTTCTTACAAGTTATTAAAGCTATGATTATTTTAAGAATTTTATGGGATTACACTTAGCACCGAGTGGACTAGAGGTAAGTCCCCAAGTCCCAAAACTACGTGCTACCATAGGTGAAGGGATTAGAGGCAAGTCTCCAAATCCCTAAGAGGCGAGTACCCTAAATATGAAGTCTTGAGATGAGTACCTGAGTCTAGGAACTAGAGGCGAGTACCCGGTTCACATAAGGCTTACTTGATCTACTTAGGCATTAGGAGGTTCACCTCGGCAAGTAAATTCTCCCTTTCTTCCAGTGTAGGCTAGACATCGGGATTCCAAGTTGTACCTTGCTTGGTCTTATTTTATGTCGGTTGAGGTTTCTTCCTACCCTTATATATTATGTTATATGTAAGAAGAATGATTTGTAAATTATGATTTACTTAAGCATTGATCATTTATACCATATCATTATTATGCTATCTTTTGCTTATCATGATGCATTTTGACTATGTTGCCTATCTCTTATTGTATTGCATCCTACATACTTAGTACATTCAAATGTACTAACATATAGTCTATGCCTACATGATGTTACCATGTGGGAAATGGAGCTCCATTTGACTATCCTCCTCCATGTGGCTAGTTTGAAATCTTGAAGATAAGCTTGGTGAGTCCTCAAGTTCGAGGACACTATCTACTTTTTCTTGCTATTTCAAAAACTTCTTGATGTTGAACCTTGATACTAAGAGGTGAGCCTGAAAAATGTCTTGGCTCCCGCTCCATTCTAAGTTTAGAGGTGTTATTGGAATATTATGATGTATCTATGCAGTGAGCTTGACTCCTTATGATTTATGATATCAAAGAATTCCCTTGGCCCAATATATCCCTATTTACTCTCTTGTTGATTTTTATTTGCTTCTGCGACCAAGGATGTGTGTATGATATGCTAAGAGGCTTGATTGGGGTTCCTTTGGATTCTCCATTCGTCGTGTCATGTCTAAGCCCCAGGCTTGGGTCTTGACAAGAAAAATGGCCTAAGAAAATACCAACTATGCGACCAATGCAACATTGAACCAGAATAACAATGATGATGATCAGAATGAGAGCCCACCTCCTTTGGAGGACACTTTACAGCCTCAGGAGTTTAATGCCAATGCTTACCAGTGGAATCAGTATAGATTGAACCCCATGGTTAGGAATTTGACTGGAGCTATTGTTGTAACGACCCCAAAAAGTTCCCAAAAACGTGCCTCAGAATGCCTGAAATTTTAATTTTCATATATCTCTAAATTCGTTTGTTATTTCAAAAATGTGACTTTGGATTCTTGTTCAGGGGGTCCAAATAAGGGGGAAAAAGGTCTAACCCTAATTTAATAGCAAAGATTTAGGAATTACAAAATTTCAAGAATGCGATTTCCAAAGAGGAAAGCGACACCCCTCTGTACAAAATGGGCACTATTTTTTTTAGTTCATCCAAAATATTCTAAGTGTTGGGCCCAAGTTTTCCCAAATGTGTTTTTATCTGTACTTAGCCAAATTTCACCTTTATATCATCCTAAATATTTCCAATACTCCCTAAAACACTTAGTCATATTTTCACTCACAAAACTCAAGTCCCAAACCCTCATCCCAAGCTAAGGTTTCCTTCAAGGTTCTTCTTTAAGCTTTAAGTCTCCATCTCCAATCTTTACCAAGTTCATCTCTAAGCTAAGGTATATAGGTTTTAGCCATTAGGTTCTTCGATCCATGGTGCCCTAACCTTATTTTTACTAATATTGCATGATTTAAAGTTGATTTTATATGTGGGTCTTGTATATTAAGAAATTTACTACACAATGATTTGAGTTCATGAAAATATGGTTGTTTTAGCAGGTTTTGAGCCCTAAATCTTGGATCTAATGTTGGTTTTGATGAGGGGTTTTGATGTGAATGTCTTGGGGATGTTGCAAGGTGTTGATTGATAGTTTTACAATGGATTTTCTTGCATGATTTCATCTCTAAATTGCATGGTCTTTACACCCATTACAGCCCTCCAAGTGTTTGATAAAATGTCCGGCCAGGGTTTTTCGTGGAAGTGAAGGTCCAAAAGCATGAGATATGATATGATTGATGTTATGATGATGAAATGAGCTTATGTACATGATAAATTCTATATAAAGTATTGCATTAGACTATGCCCAACCCGGGGGGTCTAAGAACTCAGATAACCGAGATGGGGGTTTATACCCATTAATCGAGGGAAGGGTTAGTACTTCTCCACCTAGTGATGGGACGACATCATCACTAACCGAGTTGGGGGTTTGTACTCATCAACCGAGTGAAGGGTTAGTACTTCACCACCTAAGTGATGGGGCAGCATTATCACCAACCGAGATGGGGGTTTATACTCATCAACCGAGTGAAGGGTTAGTACTTTACCACCTATGTGATGGGGCGACATTATCACCAACCGAGATAGGGATTTGTACCCATTAACCGAAGGAAGAGTTAGTACTTCTCCACCTAGTAATGGGGCGACATCATCACTAACCGAGTTGGGGGTTTGTACTCATCAACCGAGTGAAGGGTTAGTACTTCACCACCTCAGTGATAGGGCGACATCATCACTGACCTACCAAGGGGTTTGTACTTTAAAAATCTAATTTTGTCTATTCTGCACATATGATATCCTATATGAGCATGAATTATTTAAGCATGTTTTACTCTAGCATTGATCATACATGCCATATTGCTATATTATGCCTATTGCCTATTGTTATGCATTTCGATTATGATGCCTATTTCTTGTTGCATTGCATCCTACATACTTAGTACATCCAAATGTACTAACGCATACTCTATGGCTACATGATGTTACCATATAGGGATCGGTGTCCAAGTTGATCATCCTCCTCCATTCTTTTATCTCTTGATGCTTGCTTTATTGCTTCTGCGACCAAGGATGTGTAATGATGTTTTAAGAGGCTTGCTTGGGGTACCTTCGGATTCCCCTTGTACTGTGTCACATCTAGGGCCTAGGCTTGGGTCGTGATAATTGTGTTGCCACTACTACCAATAGACATGAAGTTCACAGTCTCTAGTAGGTTACTTTAGATACTGCGGAAACATGGGCTATTTGTCGGCTTACCATCAGAGGATCCACATAGCCACTTGCACAATGTGGCATTTATTTGTAAGAGTGTGATGGGAACATAAAATTTGTCTATGGATGTTGTGGGTCTTCATGTCTTCCCATTGTCTCTCATGGGCAATGCTGCATTATGGTTATCTGAGCTCCCACAGCGTTCAATCATTAGCTGGGTTAATTTGTAAAAGGCCTTTTAGAGAGGTACTTCCCTAGATCGAAGAAGCTCAAGCTGAAGGACTAGATCAACAACTTTGAGCAACTTCCTGGTGATATGATAAGCACTACATGGAAGCAGTTTACTAAATACCTGAGAGCGTCCTTGACCATAAGATAGTTGATGATGCCTTAGTGGAGATCTTCTGTTGTGCCCTTGATGAGAATAGTCAGGCTTGTACTGACACCATCATGGGGGGCATGTTTCTAGATAAACCATTTACAAAGATTGTTGAGCGTATGAAGCAAGTGGTCAAGACGAATCGTGCATAGGGACAGCAGGATAGAGCTTCTATGAAGGGGTCATCTGATGTTAGTGTGGGTTCAGAACAAGCCAAAATTAATAAAGAAATTATGTAGCAACTTGCTCAGCTTCGCACAAGCATGGATGTGGTTATCAAGCAGAGCCAAGAGAGAGTGAACACAGTGGTTCACTAACCTCCACATGCACACATGTACGAGGAGCCATACTATGAGGAGGGCACTTGTTTTGTAAATGATCAGATAGGGGGTTTCCGGACCAACGCCCAAGGGTTCAATTATGATTATTGGTGCCAAAGGTCAAGGAAACCAAGGTTGGAATTATGGTAGAGATAGAACTTTCAGAGACAACCATAGACCTTATTATTATAGGAACAGGGATCCAGATGAAGATTGGAGTCGCAGAGAAGGCTTCAGAAATGGTATTTTTGTGCCACCACACAACCGGGATGTAGGTACAGGTAATTCCAGAATTGAGGAGATGTTTGATCGCCTGTTGAAGAAGGCTGAGACACAAGATGAGACCCTAAGGGGCGTGAAAACTGAGATCTCTAGTATTAATCAAAAGATAGAGTCTCATTCTGTGGCTATTAAACAACTTGAGCAATAACTTAGTCAAGTTTCAACTTAGATGAATCAACATCAGAAGGGTACATTGCCTAGCAACACAGTGCAAAATCCTAAGAATGAAGAGCAGTGCATGGAGGTTACTACTAGGAGTGACAAGAGCACTATTCATCCTTCTGTGTCAATTGATGAGGAAGATATTCGTGAGGAGATGGTTACAGATAAAGATGCGGATGAAGGGGATGATCATAGAAAGGATGTGGTAAGTTAAGCAGCTAAAGCACCACATAAGTTTAAGCCCTTCCCTAGGCCTCCTCCTCCTCTCCCTCAAAGAATCAAAAAGAGGGAGGAGGAAGGAAAGTTCAAGCACTTTCTCTCCATGCTCAAGCAACTATCTATCAACATTCTTCTCATTGAGGCTTTGGAGAAAATACCAGGCTTTGCAAATTATATGAAGGACTTTATTACCAAAAAATGCACTGTGAGTCAGGAGCTTTCTTAAGAGCTTCAACATTGCAGTGTTATCACTACGAAGTCCTTAGCTCAAAAGCATGAAGATCCAGGTGCTTTCACTATACCTTGCACTATAGGTGATATGGAGTTCGCAAGAGCACTATATGATTTAGGTGCTAGTATCAATTTGATGACCCTTGCGGTCTACAGAAACTTGGATTGAGAGCCCTTACTCCTACTAGCATATGGTTGTTAATGGAGGATCGAACAGTGAAGAAGCCTATGGGGAACTCTATGATGTGTTAGTTAGAGTGGAAAAATTCATATTCCCTGCAGACTTTATGATCCTTGATAGTGAAATTGATTTTGAAGTTCCTATTATTTTGGGAAGGGGTTTCTTAGCTATCGGTAGCACATTAGTGGATATGGAGAAGGGCCAACTCAAGTTCAAATTTGGTAAGGATGAGGTCGTGTTTAATGTGTGTCAGTAAGCCAGGAAAGACAATGATGTATGAGTGGTTTCTATTATCGAGACTCGAGACTTTTAATGATGCTGAGCCAGAAGTGCCACATGAGTTAAGATTTGGCGTTGACACTTAGGAGGTAGTCTTGATGAATTTCGACAATGATGGTATCCCAGACTATGAGGATATAGTAAATGCTCTAGGGGTGTCTTATGGTCCTAGGCACCAACTAAACTAGAGCTAGATTTGCAGAATCGGGAGTTACTACCCACAAAGAGCCACCAGTATTGGAATTGAAGGCCCTTATAACACATTTGAAATATGCATTTCTGGAAGCTGACAACACCTTTCCGGTTATAATAGCTATAGATCTAAATGATGAGCAAGCATATTCCCTTGTAATGGTTCTTAAACAATTCAAAGAGGCCATCAGATTGATGATTGCAAAATTATAGGTATCCCTCCTAGGGTATGTACACACAAAATCCAATTGGTCAAGGACTACAAGCTAAGGATTGAACATCAAAGATGCCTAAACCCTCTCATGCAAGAAGTTGTGCGCAAAGAGTTCATTAAATGGATGGATGCAGGAGTAATCTACCCGATTATCAATAATGAATAGGTGAGCCCAGTGCACTATGTACCAAAGAAATGGGGTATCACAGTGGTACCCAATGCCAACAATGAGTTGATCCTAATGCGGCCAGTCATAGGATTGAGGGTGTGCATGGATTACAGAAAGCTCAATACCTTGATAGAGAAAGATCACTTTCCTATACCATTCATAGATCATATGCTAGACAAACTAGAGGAAAAGGGGTGGTACTACTTTCTCGATGTGTATTCATGCTATAATTAGATTATCATTGCTCCAAAGGATCAGGAGAAGACCACATTTACATGCCCCTATGGCACCTTCGCATTCAAGAGTATGTCATTCGGGTTGTGTGATGCCCCTGTGACATCTTAGAGATGTATGATGTCCATTTTCTCAGGCATGGTGAATACTGTAAAAGTCTTCATAGATGACTTTAGTATGGTTAGGAAATTATTTGAGGACTGTTTGAAGCA
Source organism: Solanum clarkiae (assembly GCA_011800125.2). Classification (NCBI taxonomy): domain Eukaryota; kingdom Viridiplantae; phylum Streptophyta; class Magnoliopsida; order Solanales; family Solanaceae; genus Solanum; species Solanum clarkiae. Next base: position 7,886,196 of record JAABOM020000075.1, on the reverse strand, counting down.
CCTACATAATGTGTTGCAAAGATATGTAGAAATTCATTTGGTACTAAACTGGGAAAAGTGTCACTTTATGGTGAAAAAGGGTATTGTGTTGGCGCACAGGATATCTGGCAAAGACATTGAGGTTGACAGAGCTAAAATGGAGGTAATTGAGAAGCTCCGACCACCCATCTCAGTAAAGGGTGTGAGGAGTTTCTTGGGGCATGCAGGATTCTATTGGAGGTTCATAAAAGACTTCTCCAAAATTTCACATCCATTGTGTAGACTATTGGACAGAGATGCTAAGTGTTTGTTTAAGTGTGTGTTTGATGATGCATATCTGAAAGCCTTTGAAGAGTTAAAGAAGAGGTTGATCTTAGCGCTAATCATTGTCGCTCTAGACTGGTCCAAGCCTTTTGAAATCATGTGTGATGCAAGTGGGGTTGCTCTAGGTGTGGTATTGGGACATCACAAGGAGAAGATATTACATCCCATATATTATGCCTGTAAAGTCCTAAATACAACCTAGAAGAATTATACTCTCACAGAATAAGAGTTACTTGCTTTAGTCTTTGCGTTCGAAAAGTTCAAGTCATATCTATTGGGGGCCAAAGTAGTGGTGCATACAGATCACTCAACACTTAAATATTTGATGGCTAAGAAGGATACAAAGCCAAGGTTGCTGAGATGGGTGCTTCTTTTGCAAGAGTTCAACTTTGATGTCATTGATAGAACAAGGACATAGAATCAGGTTGCATATCACCTTTTTTAGATTAGAAGATGGGGCAATGATGAAATTTGATCATCAACAACCACTACACCACCATTGTCAACTTCATCAAACCTAACCCCAATCTAGCCAACTGGTGAACCTCTCTAGCCACCTCTTTGCCACTATCATCAACATGAGCTAAACTACCCATAGACACCCTCCTTAGAGCATCGGCCACAACATTAGCTTTGCAGGGGTGATAATGCACACTCATATCATAATCTTTAAGGAGCTCTAACCACCTTCTTTCTCTTAAGTTAAGATCTTTTTAGGTGAACACATACTGGAGACTCTTGTGGTCGGTAAACACATCAACATGAACCCTATACAAGTAGTGACGCCACATTTCAAAGCAAATACCACGGCTGCAAATTCAAGATCATGGATGGGATAATTTCTCTCATGCATCTTAAGTTGTCTAGAGCAATATGCTATCACCTTACCATTTCGCATCAAAACACACCCAAAACTAATTCTTGAGGCATCCTAATACACAACAAATCCCTCCAACCCTTTCGGTAGAGACAAGACAGGAGCAGAGACAAGCTTGTCTTTTAAAGTTTGGAAACTCTTTTCATATTCATCAGTCCACACGAATTTTGCCTTCTTTTGTGTCAGTTAGTCATAGGAGAAGCAATAGAAGAGAAGTCATTCACAAACCTCAGATAATAATCCGTCAAACCTAAGAAACTCCTAATATCCGATGGAGTCAAAGGCTAGGCCAATTTTTAATCACCTCTGTCTTCTTAGGATCCACCTTAATGCCATCACCCGACACCACATGCCCTAGAAAAGCAATCTCTTTCAACCAAAACTCACATTTTTCATATTTAACATACAACCTCTCCTCCCTCAGGATTTGCAACATCACCCTCAAATGATTAACATGCTCCTCCTTACTATAGGAATAAATCAAGATATCATCAATACAAATCACCACAAACAGGTCAAGGTAGGGTTTAAAGGCCTTATTCATGAGATCCATAAATATAGCCGGTGCATTAGTCAACCCAAAGAACATAACAACAAACTCAAAGTGCCCATGCCTAGTTCGAAAAGCCATATTGGGAATGTCACACTCCCTCACTTTCACTTGGTGATACCCGGACCTAAGATCAAGTTTAGAAGAGTGACTATACCCTTGAAGTTGATCAAAAAGGTCATCAATCCTTGGTAGAGGGTACTTGTTCTTTATGGTAACTTTATTAAGTTGCTAGTAATCAATGAACATTCTAAGAGAACCATCCTTTTTCTTCACAAATAACATTGGTGCACCCCAAGGTGACTTAGTAGCCTTGTGAAACCTTCTCCAACAAATCCCTCAATTGCTCCTTCAACTCACCGGGGCCATACGGTAAGGGGGAATAGAAATTGGTTGAGTATCGGGAAGGAGGTCTATACCAAAATCTATTTCCCTTTCAGGAGGAATATCGAGAAAGACATCAAGAAACTCATTAACCATTGGAACCGACTCAATAGGAAGGAGTTTAGATTCCACATTTCTAACCCTCACAAGATGATAAAGACAATCCTTGGAAATCAACTTTTGGGCTTTAAGACAAGAAATGAACCTACCCTTGACCACCACATCACTACTTCCCACTCAAGGACGGGCTCATTAGGGGATTGGAATTTAACCCTATGGGTTTTATAATCAATGGAAGCATAATATTCATCTAACCAAACCATCCCAAGAATGACATCAAAATCCACCATATCTAATTCAACGAAATCACAAGGCAAGACTTTATGCATTATGAACATGGGGTAATTTCTATAGACTCTTTTTGCAATAATGGACTTACCAACGGGGGTAGACACTTCATAAGGTTCACACAATAATTCGGGACTAACATGAAGCTTTTTGCCAACAAAAGGAGTAAAAAAGAAAGAGTGGCACCCTAGTCAATCAATGTATACATATCAAAATAAAAAACCTTTAACATATCGGTGACGACGTCGGGCACCTCATCCACCCCTTGTCTCCCTTGAAGAGCATAGAATCTATTTTTCCTTAGAGCACCTCTTAGTTGGCCTCCTCTTCCCTTTTGACCCGCATTGGCCTTGTGGACTACCATCTCTACCTTTTTTTTGATCATGAGGACAATCAATCACCTTATGACCCACTTTACCACAATCAAACCAAGCATTAGAATTTCTCAAACGTGGGTCGTTATGGCTCCTATAGCACCTTTGGCACATAGGGTTAGGCACCCCACCACCACCACCTAGGGATCTTGGATTATCATTAGCAAATCTCCTATTAAGAACATTATAAAACCATTTTCCTTAGAACTTGTGGCCTTGCAGAAACCAGCCACCCTTGGAACCTTGGAACCCACCTTCAAAATGAGCCCTCGTCGACTCACCGCTTCTTTTTTTTCTAAGCTTTTCCCCCTCTAGTTGTTCGTCATATGTCATGAGATAGGAAAAATCCATATGACCCACTAACATGGTGGTTGACACTCCTCATTTCAAGTCACACACTCTCGACACATATTTGTTCATCTTAGATCTCGGCTCGACAACCAATTGTGGGACATACTTGTAGAGTTGGTTGAACTTGAGGGCATACTCCCTCACACTCATGGAACCTTGCTTAAGGTTTATAAACTCCATCATTTTAGCCTCCCTTAGCTCGATAAGAAAGAATTGGTTGAGGAATGCGGCTTTGAACTCTTCCCAAGGAATAACATCGTCATCCCTCCTCTCCAATTTCCATTGTGTAAACTAAATTTGAGTCACCCCTTTGAGTTGGTAGACCATTAACTCTGCTTTCTCCTCTAAATTGACCCCACTGATAGATAGCACTCTGTATACCTCATCGATGAACTCTTGGGGATCCTCTTCCAGTTTGGATCCATAAAGCTTCTATTGGTTCATTCTAGTGAAATCACTCACCTTAGAAGCCAGAGCGGGAGCATGAGGGGCTTGGACCCCTTGGTGAATTCGGTTGTTCATAGCATGAGCCAACTTTGTAATAGCATCCTGGAATTCATCTTGGGCTACCCCTCCACCTTGAGGAGCTTGAGGAGTGGGAGGGGTCGGTTGCTCCTCGGGTGTACGGGCTCTTCTTAGTCTCCCTCTTGGAATCAGCATGATCTAGAATAGAAAAGAGGATTTGTTAGGGGAAAAAGCCTTGCTTTTACATCTAAAGCACGATATAGACCATGAAGAAGTGAAACATTTCCTAAAACGCCTCATAACCTCCCATTCATAGTTGTGGCGCGCTTCACAACCATGAATAAGACTTCAATGGACATAGTATGTTGGATTTCAAGGAACATTAATAACCTAGTACTCTGATACCAAGTTTGTCATGACCCAAGCCTAGCGCCTAGAGGTGACATGGCGAACGGGGAACCCGAAGGAACCTTAAACAAGCCTCTTAGCATATCAATCTCACATCCTTGGTCATGAAAGCAAAATAATAACAACGAGAGATAGATATAAGGAAAATGAGACTAAAGAAAGTCTTGATATATATAAAAGCATAAAATAGTTAAACTCATAGCATAAGTACATCAATTATCCAACGACACCTGTAAATGGAATGGAGTGGGGGCCAAGACACTTTCTGGGCTCACCCTCAAAGTATCAAGTGTTCAACATAAAAAAAATCAAATAGCAAGAATATCATACATAGTGTCTTTGAAATTGAGGACTCAGCAAAAGTTTATCTTCCAAAGTACCAAAATTAGCCACATGGAGGATGATCGAGAGGTGCTCCGGTTCCTATGGTAATATCATGTAGACATAGGATATGAGTTAATACGTTTGAATTTACTAAGTATGTAAGATTCAATGGAACAAAACGTAACCTAGTATGGTCAAAATGCATAATCATAAGCAATGGATATGTATAATACTAATATGACATGCATGAGCAATGTTTGAAGTAAAACATGCTTGTAATCATATAAGTTACATAGTATGTATCACAAGTGGGAAGAGACCATAATCAACATAGACCAAGCGAACTACTACTTGGAATCCAAGTCATGTCACCCCCTTGTAAAGTGATTAAGGTACTCACCTCTAAACGTGGTGATTGGGCATGTCACCCTAATAAGGTGATAGAGGTGCTCACCCCTCAACATGGTGATTGGGCATGTCACCCCCCAATAAGGTGATTGAGGTACTCACCCCTTAATGTGGTGATTAGGCATGTCCCTCCCCAATAAGGTGATTGAGATATGTCACCCCCAAGAAGGCAATTGAGGTATGTCACCTTCTCAACAAGGTGATTGGGCATGTCAAGGTGTGATCTACTTGCAACATCAAAGATACTTTTCATGAATTCATTACGTACATGCAATCCCTTAATCATCATAAAGACACTGGAATTATAAACCATGTAATAGATCATCAATAACTTGAGATTTGTTGTCAAGACATTTTATGAAACACTTGGTGGGTGCATAGTGCTTGTTCAAAATCATGCAATTCAAGAGTGAAATAATATAAGAAAGATCAATGTAAATCAACCTACCAACACATAGTAAAACCCTTATGTAAAGTACCTTAAAATCCATCATCTAATCTCATAGTAGATCATAGTTTTATAGCTCAAAATATGCATAGTCTCAGTAGACAAAATCAATTCACGGTATAAGCTTGAAATAGATAGACATGAATATTCAATCAACATTTTCATAAAATCCCAACATAATTTATAATCATAATCCATAATAAGAGATACCCATAGAAGATACAACTTGAAAACATGCAATTTCATAAAAAGAAAGATTGGGCTCCATGGGTGAAAGGACCCAATGGATGAAACCCACATACCTCAAACTTGGGTTTTCTTCAGATGAGCTTGAAGAGAACTTTGAGCTTGAAGAGAATCCTTGAATTCCAACTTTAGGCTTGAAATCCTTGAAATTTGAATAAGATAATTGGTTAAGTCTTGGAGAGGTTTTTGAGAATGTCTTGAGTGATGTAGATTTGAAAAATGGCTAAGTATGGATGTTTTTATACATATGTGGGCATGGGGCTATGACCCCAATGCCCTTGGCCGACACTGGAAAAATCAAGGAAAAGCCAACACTGGTCTGCGACGCGGACCCAACGTGAAGGCCAAATTTGTATTGCTTCGTGCCCTTGTTGCGTCTCGGCCATGGTGCGAACATACATTGGATAAGAAAAATTAGCAAAAAATAGTTTCGCTAGGAGTCCTCTAAAATTCAGGTTATACTCATTTCTCGCTAAATGTTGCCCCCTGATTGAGAATATGAAGTGGAATTTTTGATATGATGCACGAATTTTGAGATATATGGAAATTATAATTATGGGCATTTTCGAATCACAATATGGGACGTTTCAATTGGAGATGTCAGTGATGGGATGAGAATAGGGGCTTTCAGCAAAAGAAATGCCAGCATTACTCTTATATCTCAAGTTGAACCTAAGAAAATGAAAGATGCTCTCCAAGACAATGACTAGGTAAACACAACAAATGAGGAGTTGGATCAATTTGAAAAGAATCAGGTGTGGACTTTGGTTCCTAAACCTGAAATGCTACTATCATTGGGACAAAATGGATGTTTAGAAACAAGCTAAATAAGGTTGGAGAAGTAACTTGAAACAAAGCAAGACTTGTAGTTCAAGGTTACTCTTAACAAGAAGGAGTCAAAAATGATGAAACTTTCGCTCCTGTAGCAAGGTTAGAGTCTATTCACGTTCTTCTTGCTTATGTTGCTTTTAATGGCTTTAAATATTTTCTAATAGACGTCAAAAGTGCTTTTTGAAATGGATTTATTGAAGAAGTTTTTGTAAAAAGACCCCCTGATTTTGAAAATCTTGATTTCCCTCATCATATCTTTAAATTATCAAAAGCTCTTTATGGACTCAAATAAACTCCAGAGCTCGGTATGAGTGCTTAAGTAAGTTTCTTTTATTTAATGTTTTTTCATGAGAAAGCATTGACACCACTCTATTTATTAAAAAATCCTCCTCAGACAATATTATTATTCAAATCTATGTTGATGAATTATCTTTTGAAGTTCTAACCCTGATCTATGCAAGGACTTTGCCAACCTTATGCAAAGCGGATTTGAAATGAGTATGATGGGTGAGCTAACCTACTTTTGGGACTTCAAAATTTTCAAACTGATTAAGCAATATTCATCTATCAAAGAAAGTATGCTTTGGAACTTGTGCAAAAATTTGGTATGAAAAAAAAGCTAAATCCATTAGCACTCCCATAAGTCCCTCCTACAATTTGGATCTTGATCCTAATGGTTAAAGAGTTGATGAATCTAAGTACAGAGGTATGGGTCTTTACTTTATCTCACTGGTAGTCATCTAGACATCATGTTTTGTGTATGTAAATATGCTAAATTCTAATCCGCTCCTAAAGAGTCTCATTTAAATGCTGTTAAAAGAATAATTCGCTATTTGGTTGGAACTTTCTCATTTGGGCTATGGTATGAAAGATCCTCTGCACTTAATATTTGTGGATTTTCAGATGCAGATTATGTAGGTAATAAAGTAGATTGCAAAAGCACTAGTGGGTCTTGTTAATTCCTTGGAAATTCTCTAGTCTCCTGGAATAGCAAGAAACAAAACTGCGTATCTATCTCCACTACCGAACCTGAGTATGTATCCGTTGGACTATGTTGTGCCCAGGTTTTATGGATAATATTATGATTTATTGTTGAACCTTCTCAATTATTGTGTGACAATTCCAGTGCCATTTGCTTGACTAAAAATCTTGTGCATCATTCTAGAGCCAAGCATATTGATATTAAGCACCATTTTATTAGAGATCATATTTTAAATGGGAATGTTGAAATTATTTTTGTAAATTCTGAAAATCAATTGGCTAACATCTTTACAAAACCTCTTTAGAAGAAAGATTTTGATGTCTCAGAAAATCTCTTAATATTATTTTATAATCGATTTAATTTCAGTAATTGTTACCTGTTTTAAATTGATTCATATCTGGTAATTATTACCTGCATTCATTGTCTTACTGTCGTAATTATTGTTTTCCTTTTTAATTTTAATTCACACGGATTCCCTCCTCAATTGCTCTCCTATTTTTCTCTCCTTTTTGGCGGCTGCATGAAGACCTTTATTATCATGTGTCAGAGTCTATTCATTTTCCCCCGCTTCCCGTCGTTTTACTTCATGTCTCTCTCTCTCTCTTCTTCTTCTATTCCCTCTTTAATTAGTCACTTATCCTTTACTTTCTCTGACTCCTTCTTCAGTATCCCTATGCCTCCCCAAAAAAAGCTCTCGTATCAAGGGAAAGCGCATTGGCCTCTCTCCTGTGCCCATTGATTCTGAAAATTCCTCCACCCCTACGTCTCCCCCTTCCTCCACCTCTCCTCCATCTTCCATCGTCAAAAGCTATGCTCCTCCTCTTCACTCTGGGGATTCCAAGAAGAAGTGTTATTTTGATTTTTAAAATTCCCTGGATCTCAAAACTAATTTTTGGTACTCCTCAAATGAAACTCTCTTTCAATCGTTAAAATCGAAGAGTGTGGTAGATGGGCGCATTGTTGATATCAACCTCCTTCTCTCCATTCACTGCCCCATCAATGATTTTTTTGAGTATCAGGGTTGGGCTAAACTCTTTTCATATTCTCCAAAAACTGTGTATGGGCCCTTAGTCTACCTCTTCTATGCAAATTTGTGTTCCTCTAAACCTAGTGAAGTGGAATCTCTTGTTTTGGGTAAGCGAATCTTCCTTGACCCTGACATCTATGATGATATCTTTGGTATTTCTTATTTTGGTTTTTGTGATTCCTTCAAAACCTCTTGGCCCTCTGATTTTGAAGTCTCTTTTGAGGAGGCGAAAAAGGCTCTATCTTCCAACCCCTCTAGACCTTGTCCTTCCAATCTTGGGCCTAAGGATGTCTCTTTTGAGGCACAAGTTCTTGCTCATATCGTGGAAACTAATCTCCTTCCTAGGGCAGGCTATTGTCTACTCTATCTGTGCATGACACATTTTCAACCTACTGTCTTCTATCGAAAAAATAGTTCAAACTGTCCTTCTACATTCTTAACTACATGATTGAATCCACTATTGATCCACTCGGTCTACCCTATGGAATGTTCATCTCTCGTATTTTGGAAGCAAATCTGGTATGTTTTGACAATATCCCCTCCATCTCTGTGAAGCAATGCTATAACTCTAGGGCTTTTGGGAGTATGGGATATTTCCACTCCAATGATTACTGGTTCCTTAAATCTGATGCGACTGCTGCTCGTCGTGATTCTCCTGATCCTTCTCCACCTACTATTGTGCCCTCTCCTTCTATAGACACTAAGATGTTTGAAGAGTTTCTCTCCAAAATCTCTAGCATGGATGTGTAGTTTGAAGCACTCCAGGACCTTCTTCTCTCAAATCAGTACAAGATTGACACTGCCTATCACGCCCCAAGTCCTGTTAGGGCGGACTGGCACCTCATTGTCGATAAGGCTCGGGAGAACCAACCTATATCTATGCGCTTTCTATACATGTTATGATGGGTTTCTACGTTTGACATGCCTTTAACAAAATAAATAGTGATAACAAGCTCAAAAGGAAATGCATATTACTAGGCAGTTAAGGCCACGATGTTTAAAGTATGAGACATGACCACACTTTAATTTACACAGTCTACAAAGCCTCTAGATAAGGAAAAGGGATTGATAAGGGTCGGGATAGGCCCCGCCTCAGCTAACTGTACAATACAAAAATGTAAACTCTAGATATACGAAGCTTTGAAGCAACCTGGAGCTTGGTATCAGCAGCTGGATATCCTGTACTCCTACTGGGAAGATCTACTAGCACCTGTACCTGCAAAATGAAATGCAGGTCCCTCGTAAGGGATGTTAGTACGAGATAATGTACTGAATATGTAAGGAAGGATATACTGTATGTGAAGTAACAACTCAACTGAAACTATGCACTGGTGTAGGATAAGAGACCACCTTTAGTTATACTGTGGGATCATGTA
>JAABOM020000075.1:7860203-7876394 GCA_011800125.2 Solanum clarkiae | reverse complement strand
TCATTAAATTGAACTTTCATTTTAATTACAATTCCGCATTTTAATGTTATAGTTGGGTTGTAGGCTGACTTGTCTTGGTGGGAAAAGACGAGTGCCATCACGCCTAAATTTTGGGACGTGACACACTATGTTAAATCTATGTAATGTTGTGATTGTTTTGCTATGTTTTAAGCTATAGATCTTTGATTTATTATAAGATATGAGGAACGGCCTTGATATATGTTTCTTGAGGCTATTAGAAGGTGCAGATTGATAGTTTTACAATGGATTTTCTTGCATGATTTTATCTCTATATTGCATGGTTTTATACGAGCATTAGACACCCTCTAAGTGTTTGATAAAATGTCCGGATATGGTTTCTTGAGGAGTTGAAGGTCTAAAGCATGAGATATGATATGATTGGCTATATGATGATGAAATAAGCTTATGTATATAGTATACTATATATAAATTATTCCATTAGACCATGCCCGATCCGGGGGGACAAGAACGCAGATAATCAAGGTGGGGGTTTTTACTCATCAGTAGAGGTGGGGGATTGTACTCATCAACCATGTGAGGGATTTATAATTCACAACCATGGTAATAAGGTTTGCTTATCATCTACCATGTGAGAGGTTTGTACCACACGATCGGGATGATAGGGTGAAACCATCATCAACCAACCGAGGGGTTTGTATCTTCGAAATCTTGCTTGGTCTCTTCTACAAATATGATATCCTATATGAGAATGAGCTACTTAAGCATGTTTTACTTATGCATTGACTGTACATGCCATATTGATATATTATGCCTATTACTTATTGTTACGCATTTTGACTATGATGAATAATTCTTATTGCATTGCATCCTACATACTTAGTACATTCAAACGTACTATCGCATACTCTTGCCTATAGGATATCACCATGTAGGAACCAGAGCCCAAGTTGATCATCCTCCACGTGGCTAGTTCAGTATCATTCAAGCTAGTTGGTTAGTCCTCCATTTTGGGGACGTTGGTCTATATTTCTCTTATTATGTATTGAGACACTCTTCTTTATTGCTATTTTGACTATAAGGTTAAGCCCGGTTGCTTTGTCTTGGTCCCCGCTCTTATCTATGTATTAGAAGTGTTTATTGGACATGTTATATATCTACAATATGAGCTTGACTCTTGTCTCTTGATTATGATGTTATGCAAGCCTTTCCCTTAGTCCCGTTGCCCCCTATTCTTACTCTTTATGTTGCTTAGATACTTCCGCGACCAATGATGTGTAATAACAAGTTAAGAGACTTGTTTGGGGTTTCTTCGAATTCTCCATTCTCAATGTCACGTCTAGGCCCTAGGCTTGGGCCGTGACATTACCCTTCATTAATAAAATTCTAAAATGTTAAATTACTATAATACCCTTCTTAGTAATTAACATTAATGCCCTATTTAATTTAAAATTAAAAAATTACGAAGCAACGGTTGGGGATCTGTTTTTAAAATTAACGATTTCTTCCAAAGGGATGCCACTATTCCCACAAGAAGGAATCAAAATGTCCTCATTTTAAAGACACCTATTATTCTTGCTGTTAGAGTAATTCATGATGACGAGGTTATGCTGAACAGTGGGCTGAGCAATTCAGAGTACATACCATCGTGGTATATCACCGTAGATGAAGGGGATTAAGGGATGTCAAGATAGAATATAGGCATTAATTTTGGTGAAAGCATTATTGATTCCCCTTTTGTTATTCATGTTTTCAAGTGCACACACAAATGGCCAAGTTTTTTCCTCAAGAAAATATCCTGCGAAGTACCAAATGCTAAAGTTAATTTTCTCTTGTTTACCAAAGAAGGCAGGAAAAGAATCGCAATGTCGTTCTGATTGTTAGAACCTGATGTTATTGTGCTTATGTCTAAAGAGATTTGATAACGATCAACATATATTTTGATGCAAAGGTGGGATTGCTTAATCCATAATTAGAGATGTTGGGTTCGAATCATGAGTATGAGAAAAATCTTATTTGGGAGCATTACCCCAGAGTAATTCCTATAGTGCATGAATCAAATTTCGTCAATCCAAACTTTGGAACATGAATTTTCTTATGATTCTTGATAAATTTAATTGGCCACTGAATTTATACTGATTTTTGGCCAACAAATTTATGTTGGGTTCGTGTAACTCATTCTCAAACAAATTGTCATATCTTAGTAATTTAAAAGCCCAAAGATCAATAAAATACTAATTATTGCTGCAAATTTGACTATGAATGTTACCGTCTATCTTATTTTGTATTTATCTTTTATACCAAGTATTGCTTCTTCATGTTTACGTCTACGTAGTAAATGAAAATGTCATTACTTTAAGAATATGTAAATATTTAAAATCACATTAACTATGAAGATAGACAATATTCCAATAGATTTTTAAAAAAATCAAACTAAACCCAAAGAATGTCAGACTCGATTAATTCAAATCAACTCCAAATTATAACTGTTTCATAGAACACATTTTGTTTAATAACAAAAAATGAAAATAAATTTAGAAATTCACGAGTTAATATAAGAAAATTTTCGATACACAAATAACCATGTAACCAAGAAAATTTGTCATTTCTAAAAACTTATGTATAGTATTTTTCTCTATTTTCTTAATTTAGTTAAAATATATTATTGATACTACTTTATAAATTTGTAATATTTCATCACTTGATATACATGTGCAACGCGCATGTCAAGAGACTAGTACTATATTGAAAGCATGAAGGTCCTTATAAATGTTGTTTGAACTTTTTTACCCTTGATCAAAAGACTCTTTTAGATAATATCATCTTTTTACTATTTTTTTTCAATTATTACTTCATTATATTTATTATTTATATTTGATATTAATTATTACATGTACATGATTCTTTTAAATGCAATTGGAATTTTATTAATATGAATTCATCTAAATAAGAATTCATCTACACACTCATTTAGACCTGTTGCCCATATCTGAAAACAAAACTAAGTTAAACACATAAAAAGAGTCCATGCCCACAAAAGGCTCGGTAACCCGTTTATAAATCTAAATCTACGACTAGGATTTCATAATCTATCTTTCTTCTCCTCTTCCCCAATCTAAAATTTTTCCTCGATGGCAAAACTCCTCTCTTTGTTTCCTTCTTCTTTGGATAATCAACCTCCATTTCTTGTTTGTTTTCTTGCTTTTACTATTAGCTAGCCAAGTAAATATTTAAGGACGTTCATCAACTGTATCTCTTTTCTTCCTTCTTCTTGTTGCTCACTTTGTTCTTCTTCCAGCGGCGTTAATAGGTTAACTAGGTAGTACTCGCTTTGTTTTGTGACTAACGCTAGGTACTGGGTGTACATCTACCTCACTAGTACGTTTCCTTAATTTCTTTGAATATCATATACTTTTACATGAGTCCTAAACATAGAGAAGACTTTTAAATATGGCAGAAACCCGATTCTGCTCATAACAATGAATAATTTTTTCATAGAACATATCTTAGTTTAATAACAAACAATAAAAATAAATTTAGAAATTCATGAGTTAATATAAGTAAGATTTCAATAAATAAATAACCATGTAACCAAGAATATTTATCATTTACAAAAACTTATGTATAGTTATTTCTTTCATATTCTTAATTTACTTAAAATTTATTATTGATATTACTTTATGAATTTGTAATATTTCGTCAGTTGATATAAACGTGCAATGCACATGTCAAGAGACTAGTACTATATTAAAAGCAGGAAGGTGCTTATAAATGTTTTTTGAACTTTTTACCCTTCGTCAAAAGACTCTTTTATATAATGTCGTCTTTTTACTATTTCTTTCAATTATTACTTCATTATATTTATTATATATATTTGATATTAATTAATACATGTATATGTTTTTTAAATGCAATTTGGATTTTATTAGTAAGAAATCGTCTACACACTCATTTAGACCTATTGGTCAAATCTGAAAACAAAACTAAGCTAAACAAATAAAAAGAGTTCAGGCCCACAAAAGCCCCGTAGATCCGTTTAAAATCTAAACCTATGACTAGGATTTATTAATCTATCTTTCTTCTCGTCTTCCTCAATCTGAAATGTTCCCTCGATAGGAAAACTCTTCTCTTTTGTTCCTTCTTCTCTGGGTAATCAACCTCCATTTCTTGATTGTGTTCTTGCTTTCACTACCAGCTATCCAAGTAAGTATTTTAGGATATTAATTAATTGTTTCTCTATGGTTCCTTCTTCTTCTTACTGATGTTGTCCTTTTTCCAGTTGCGTTGACAGGTTCACTGGGTAGTACTCATTTCAATTTATGACTAAGGCTTTGTACTGGGTGTAGATCTTCCTCACTGGTACGTTTCCTTTATTTCTCTGAATATCTTATACTTGTACATGAATCCTAAACATAGAAGAAACTCCTAAATATAGCAGAAACCTTGTTCTGCCCATAAGATTTAATAACAAAACCTCTATAACATTAATTAATATCCTTTTTAGTTTATGAATCTTTTAATATTGAGTAATTTCTTTTTCTAAACTTCTAAAATATATAGAAAAAATATAAATATATTAATGTTTTTCCTATACTATGTAAAGTTTTTTTATCTGCAATAATGTAACAACGTGATTCTAAGTTAAAATGAAATAGAGAAAGAGAAAAGATGAGGACAATGAAAAGTAACTGGAAAATAAATTATGCAGTAGAATTAATAAGCAATTAAACTACATGATCTTTACTCATAGAGAAATCTACAGCTGACTTTGTCCCATCAGTATAACTCTATCCTCCTCCAAGAGTCACTATTAATGCTTTAATATCTTATATACCGATAGTAAAGTCTGATTTTGTTACTATTGTGGAATTTTTGTGCTTTGTTTGCAAGTTTAGCAAAATAAATTTTGTTACTAGTTGGACGAGAAAACTTGCAATGCATTTTTGATAGTTTTATTTTGTTTACTCACTTTTACTAGTCCACTTTAAACTTTGCATGTTCCTTAAAACATAATGACTAGTATCAGTACTTTCCTAAAATATTCCTATTAATTGATGTATAGTCATAGGCGTGAGGAAATAATTTAGCAAATAAATCATTAATGTTGAAAAAATATACATAATTTTGTTGATTGACATGAAACTCATGCAAAACACGTATGCTAAACTAGTTATTATGACAAATGAGAATATCATGTCATAAATTTTCTTCAAAGAAAATGAAAGATGTACAAAATAATAAAAGGAATAAAAAGAAAAAGAAAAAAACAAGAACTGCAACACCATCATTTTAATGTTGTCATATCCATACCTATGATAAAGAGAAAGAAGGGGTGGGGTGAGAGAGTAAGAAAGAAAGTGGGGGACTAGAAAGGAAAGGTTCTAAAAATTAAGAAGGAATTTGGATTATAGAATACTTAAGATTCAAATTACATATAATGTTTTTCTAAACTTTATTACATTCTTTTGAGAAGGTGTAAATATTAGTTGAAAAAATTATGGCAATTATCTTTAAACCTACCTAATGGAGTAGAAAAAATATTACACTAACAGTGCATATAATTTACACTTTTGGTTTTCCTCCTCCTTTTTCTCATTTTCTATTATTGTTACTCAATTGGAGCTTAGGAGAGATGATTTTTGAAGAATTTTGTTTGAGGAAATTCATTGGGTTAAGTATCTATATCATTTTCAAATTATTTCCTAACATTTTTATTTTATAAAATTATTTTAAATCAACATTTCAAAGTAGATGCTTGGACTTGTTTCCCCAAATTTCAAAATTAGTGATTTTATGATTTCGAGGGCCTTTCTTGCTCTAGGTTAATGGATTTTTTAACTACGAGTTTCTTGAGACATGTAGAAACTAATTTTGTCACAAATTTTAAGATTTTGACTTTTAAAAATTTGAGAAACTTTTGAACCATTTTGCTCCTGATTTTGAAAAGTTGCAGTATATGGGTGTCGTTGAACTCCTTGTGAAGTGTACTTCCCATTCTTTATAGTGAAAAATTAATTTGGAGTTGGAATTTAAGTGGAATTCTCCGGCTAGAGTGTTCTGATGTGGTTTTGACTAATGAGGTAGGTTTGGCTAATCCTTCTTTGAACTAAGGTTTGGTAATTTAATATTCTTATGTTTTAATATATGGAATGGGATTACATCATATGTTGGTGTTATAGAATCCCTATTATGTTTCCCATGTGAGGCTATGTTTATTATTATGATTGTTTCGTGAACATGCTTCTAGAATTTGTTGTATTGTGCACTTGTAATAAATACATCATACTTGTGAAATGTAACGCTTGGAATGAGTTGTGAATTTATTGTGCTTGTGATATGATATTCATGGGATGAGTCGTCAATTTATTATACTTTGATAATGAAATAATTGGAAACTGAGATACTCATGAAATGATTTGAGAAATGTGATATATATAGTGAAATAAAATGCTCTGAGGCATGAAATGAATTGGAAAATGTGATAAATTCATAAATAAGACGCGTTGAGGCATGATGCGAATTGAGAAATGTGACATATTGTGAAACGACATGCGAGGAGGCATGAAAAGATTTGATGAACAACATACTTGTAGAAATTATGGTTTGTAACATAATTTAGGAACCTATGAGATGTTTTCCAAAGGATAGTTGCTTCTTTTCTTTTGAAGAGTATTATTCCCATCGAATTTGGAGGGTGTTTATCATGGAAGTTGAGTTTTGTGAACTTATTACTTTTCAAGTTGTTTTGAGTGACTGTGCTCCTCTATTTGGAAATTGAAATGCATTCATCCTCATACATGCGCATAAGATGAAACATAGGAAGTGAAATTGTGACAACATTTTTTATAAAAAAAGAAACATCTTTTAAACCTTTGTATCTTGAGTCCCTGATCGAGCCAGTTATAAGGTAGAGTAGTAGATCCATTATTTCACGAATCGATTTCTCAAGCTGTGATGGCTTAACTTAACTCCCTCCCCCGCCTCCCCTTTCGGTAGATAAACCTAACTCGTAACCTAGAACTAAGTGTAACGGGTAATAGGTGGCAACTAGTGATACAGAAATAAGATAAATAAAAAGGACAAGGTAAATATCTACAAAATAAAAATAGAGTCCCTCCCAAGAACCAAAAGTCACTAGTACAAGCTACTTGACAAAATAAACTAAGTACAACTCCCAAAAGTAGACCAAAATAAATACAAGATAAAGGCTAGTCTCAAAATACACAAAAGATATATGAAACTAAAATGATCCAAAAACCCCTCATGCTTACCTGGGTCTCTGAAATTGGTTGTTGCAAGCTGGACTAAATCACTATTAATAGCTATTGCTCAAACCTACATCATGAAGGTGATGCAGAGTGTAGTATGAGCATCTGATAATATGAAAAAGGAGAATTAAAACCTAAACAGGAGTCAGAATATACATTCTATGGAAAAGGACTAACACTAAAATAAAATCTGCTAAAACTAGCTAAGAGTACTACAGTAGCTATACCTGAACAGGTCGCAGGCCCAAACAAGAGACACATGTGAAATTTAAAGTAAAACCCAAGCTAACTCCCATAAACTC
This sequence comes from Solanum clarkiae, assembly GCA_011800125.2. NCBI lineage: Eukaryota > Viridiplantae > Streptophyta > Magnoliopsida > Solanales > Solanaceae > Solanum > Solanum clarkiae. Next base: position 7,868,845 of record JAABOM020000075.1, on the reverse strand, counting down.
GTTGAATACATAGAATTTCTATCCTATAGAGGGTGGGAGCTAGGGTTCTCCAATGGTGAATGCCTTAGGGACAAGTCTGGGACTTTAACTAGAACCTATATTATTTATCTTACAATAAATGGAGGGACTCAAACCCACCACTGGACAATGTGAATAACATGGTAAAAAATGGAGGGACTGATATGACCAATTTTTGTTAAAAAATTATGATACCTTTGAAATTCTTGACCACAGGTTAGCTGGTAAGTGGATGAGATACTGGTATCATAAGTCCTTATCTACAAGTTGGGTGGTGAAGTAGTTGATACTTTGAGATTGTGATGAGGTATATGGCCTACAAGATCCCCTCACCATCTTAGTCACTAGAGCCTTTGCTTGACGGAGGTGTATACCATAGGTTGTGCGATAGTCTTGATTCCACGGAGCATTGCATTGCATAATATTTCATTGCACTACTTGATATTGATTTTCTTGCTTTATATGAGGGTATGTGTTTAATTCACCCGTGTTGTTCTATATATATTGTGGGCACAGATGTCCGGATGATATTTTTATGTGCAGGTGGAATATTCCTAGTTTCTTTCATAGTTTATTCAATTCCTTATTCGTTGTTGGCTACACCTACTAGGTATATATTTTTAATAATCCATCTTTTGATAAAAGGCCCGCATCGATAAAACACAGGAGAGACGTTGAGTATATAAGTAAATAGGTTGTGACAATCTATCTTAACATGAGAGTTCCCATATGGAAAAACATAGGATAGATGTTGGGTATATAAGTAAATAGACCTTACTTACTAGTGAACCATTTTAATATAGTGTTGGCTTAGGCTCAAAGCGGAAAATATCACTAGTGGGTTGGGTCATTATAGATAATATTAGACCAACTCATATGTCAGCCTTGTTAGTGTGATTTAGAGTTCAATTGAGTTTAGTAAAATCTCAATGAGACAAGGGAAATCTCGGCGCTAAATCTAGGTGAATCTCATATAGTGGGACAAACCTCAGCGAGGATGTTAAGTTCATAGAGGGGGTGTATGTAACAATCTATGTTAAGATAAGAAGTCCTATATCAATAAATCATAGGAGAGATGTTGGGTATATAAATAAATAGGCCTTACTAGTGACACTTTTTAAAGTAGTGTCAACTTAGGCCCAAAGCGGACAATATAACTAAGTCCTGGGAAGTTATACAAGCTCATAATGTAAGAGAAGGTGGGGGGAATTGAATTTTCTTCTTTTTTTTTAACTTAAACCTATATTCAAATAGTCAACTAGTATACGAGATAGTTGACTAATTTAAAGCAGAAATATAAGTATGCAAAAAAGTAAAGTGCGTCAAAGGAAAATTCAACACCGAATATTTTTTAAACTGGTTTGGATTCAATGTGAATCTTAGGTCCAGTCCCCTTGGGTTGCAAGGGATATCTCTTCAAGCCTTTAATGGAGTTTGAGGTTACAAGTAATGGAAACTAAACTCAGAATAATTTTTCTCTCTTTTTTTGGTTTTCTTTTTTTGCTGATACAGACCTCTTTTTTCAATGTTTCTTCTTTTCTCTCTCTTTTTCTTTCACAGAAAAATAGATACTAAAGATTACAATGATTTTCTAAAGATGAAAAGTATTGAAGAAGACTTGAATTGCAGTAGGCTTGTATGCCGATGAGTTATCCGGATGCCTTCTTATATAAAAGAGATGACATCCCAAGGGTTTTGGTCCTTGGATTGAGGCAGTGATGATTCCCCATTCCAAGAATAAGGTTGAGCCTTTTAAAGAAAGGCAACCTGTCAATCATCTTGATTTTCTCCAACGCTTAGATTTGACTATCATGCTGCTGATTCTTCATGCTTACGGGATCTTCTCAATGTGCAGAAATTCCTTGATTATTTTGTTGATTGTACTTTTATTGTAGTCTTGATTGATTTGGTAGATCTTTGATTGATTTAGAACCTTGTGCAGATCTTGTCTTGGAACCTTATCTTCTGTGATTGATTTCTTCGCTTGATTTCCTCCTTCTGATTTGGTTTTCTATAAGGAGCTCTTTTGACTGGTTTGTAGCTTTAACTAATTCTTTTTTCTTGATTTGCTTTCCTTTTATACTGGATTGCTTCCTTTTGTTGTTTTCCTAAAATTTGTCATCATTCAAAATAGATTAACATTAACAATCTCCCTCTTTTAGATGATGACAAAAAAATATGTAGTCGACTTCCCTGAAGATTAGTCAAATGCTCCCCCTGAATAGTTGCTTTTGTTCTCCCCCTAAGTTGGTACCTACTGGTAGACTAGTCCATACAAGCAAATGTACATATATAACAAGTACCAGACAAGACAAGCAATAATAAAAAATAAGATAAAGATAATTAATACTTCTCCCCCTTAGGCATCAACAAGAAGGGACCACAATAGACAGAAATATAATATCCAAGTTCGGGCAAGCAGGCCCTTAGAAAAAACATAAAATAACAAAACTAAATCATCCTCGAGGCCTGAGGAAGTATGTTAGAGTGTTCAAAAGAGAGGTTTTCAAATTATCAATCATGGTAATTAGATAGGCAGATAGTTCATCCAAATTGGTCTGAATTTTCTAAGCGAACTTTGCAACATCCTTAACAATTTGCTCCAATTTTAGGCGAATCTTTGCGACATCAATGCCAGTCTCCTTGGAAGAGGCCCTAAGCTTCTCAACGGAGTAAGCAACAGAGTAGAAGTTACAATGACAGGAGAGGAGGAGATCCTGAAGGGTTTCAAACTTTTTATCCATTCCAGAGACTTTTGCCAGAAGATCCTCAAGAACCTTAAAATCCAACGGATTGGGAGGGATAGGTTTAGTTAGGGAAGGATCGGAGGGAGATACAGGAGAAGCAGTATTAGATTTCAGGACCCATAAGTCATTAGAGAGAACATAACCCATGCTTCAAAAAGCCCTTGAGTTGTAGCACTGCTTCACAGTAACATAAGGAATAATAGCAAGTCCAATAGAGTTGGCCCCATGATGCAAGATATGATCATCCCATAGGGAAATCTAGGAGGATCAATAGTAGAGTTAATCATATACTTGAGAATGAAAGAGTAAAGTTTGAATCTTTTCTTAGAGAAAAGATAGTACATGCAAAAGGTGTGTCGAACAAATAGGGAAGAGAAGGGGAACCGACTCTTGGGAGAAGAGTGGTTGCAATAATGTGAGCACTAACTCGAGCTTCGAAAGATACATCATTAGGGCCAAAGACAGAGGGATAGGGACCATAAGGATTAGAGGAGAGGACCTTTTAGCCTCTTCAAAAGTACATCAAACTCAGAAGTCCATGAATTTTTGATGGGGTAAGAAAAACAAGAACAATGGATTTCAACAATTTCTTTCAATATTTCACAATCGAGAAAAATACGCTTACCAAGAACTAGGGTTTATACTTCACTTAGCTTAGAGGAGAAAAATTTTCATAGAATAATCTTATCAAGGGTTCGTACAATATGTTTCGAAGGGAGGAGAAAATCTTAGCCTATCCTTGGAATTAGAGAAACTCTTTAATAGGACAGTGAAGAGATATGAGTAAATCAAGATCAATAATGCATCCATGAACAATGGTCTTAGATTTCAAGGTTTGGAATAGGGTTTCACTAGAGGAGTACCAGAAGTCAGTTTTCAGATCAAGAGAATTTCCAAAATGAAACTTGCCCTTCTTTTTTCAGATTACCAGAGGGATGAGTAGGAGCAGAGCGCTTAAGAGTTGAAATGGGAAGAGAGTTTGATGAGGGAAAAGATGAGGGAGTGAAATATTTTTCAGAGTCTATGGGAATAGGGGAATGAGCAACACCCTTCCCTTTGTTTCTTGAACTCTTGTGAAGAGGCATAGAGGAATAAGGAAGGAAAAGAAGAAAAGAGATGAGAAGCAGTAAGGAAGAGAAGAAGGTGCAAAGAATAAAAGAAGGAAGGAAATTGAAAAGAAAAGAGGCAGCAGACTGAACGATGGGATGTGAAAGAAAAAGTACTTACACACAAAAGAGTTATGGAATAACTCGAACGCCGGCCATCATAATAAATGCAGGGTAATCAATTAAAATCGGTACGTTCAAAAACAAAAAGGAACAAAATCAATAAGCAATAAATGGAACAAATAATTTCCAATTATATCAACAACAATACAACAACATACCCAGTATAATCCCACAAGTGGGGTCTGGGGAGGGTAGAATGTACGCAGACCTCACCACTACCGTAGAAGTAGAGAGGTTGTTTCCTAAGAACCCTCGACTCAAAACCCATAAGTAAGAACGAACTAGATATGACAAAAGGGGGAAGGGAATAGAAAAATAGCGACTAATAATGACAGTATATAAATAAGGTAAACTAACACATAATTACGAATAAGGTAATTTCCAATTATATGCTGAGAATAAATTACGAAAATTCCATAATATCAAAAATTTTCCAAAAACAAAGTTAAACCGATTTGTAAATAATATTTAGCAAATTTATGAGGAAAAAAAATCTTTCTTCAAGAAGGGGTTTTCTAAAAATGTTAGCCAATTGATTTTCAATGTTGACAAAAATAATTTCAATGTCTCCATTTTAAACATGATCTCTAATAAAATAATGGTTAATATCTATGTGCTTAGCTCGAGAATGATGAACAACATATTTTTAAGCAAACAACACTTGAATTATCACAAAACAATTTAGCAGGCTTAGCAATTATATCAAAATTAGTGAATTGATGAATTATCCATAAAACCTGAGCATAACATAAACCAATTGCTACATATTCGACTTCAGTTGTTGAAATTGAGATACAATTTTGTTTCTTGATGTTCCAAGAAACTAGGCAATTTCCAAGAAATTGGCAGGATCTACTAGTGCTTTTTCAATCCACTTTATCACCTGCACAATCTGCATCCAAAAATCTACGAAGATCAAGTGCAAGGGATCTTTCATACCATAGTCCAAAAGAAGTGTTTCCAACTATGTATCGAATAATTCTTTTGACAATAGTTAAATGAGATTCTTTAGGATCAGATTGGAATCTGGTACACTTACATACACTAAACATGATGTCAGGATGACTAGTACTGAGATAAAGTAGAAATCCAATCATACCTCTATATTTTGACTCATCAACGCTTTTTTCTATTAGCATCAAAGTCCAGGTTGCAAGAAGGACACATGGGAGTGTTGATGGTTTAGCGCTTCCCATACAAATTTTTTTTACAAGCTCCAAAGAATAGTTTCTTTGGAAAATGAATATCTTTTGATGAGTTTGAAATATTTGAAGGCCCAAGAAGAAAGTTAGCTCACCCATCATACTCCTTTCGAATTCACTTTGCATAAGGTCAGTAAATTCCTTGCACAAATCAAGGTTAGTACTTCCAAAAATAATGTCATCAACATAAATTTGAATAATAATATTGTCCAAGAAAGATTTTTTGATAAATAATATAGTGTCAATGCTTCCTCGAGAAAATCCATAGAATAAAAGAAATTTGCTTAGATTCTCGTCCCAAGCTCTAGGAGCTTGTTTGAGTCCATAGAGAGCTTTTGAAAGTTTAAACACCTGATAAGGAAAATCTGTATATACCAAACCTGGAGGCTATTTTACAAAAACTTCTTCTTCAAGAAAACCATTTAAAAAAGTGTTTTTCATGTCCATTTGAAAAACTTTAAAACCTTTATAGGTAGCATAAGCAAGTAGAATTTGAATGGACTCTAACATTGCTACAGGAGAGAAAGTTTCATCCTAGTCTACTCCTTCCTATTGAGAGTAACCTTGAGCGACAAGTCTAGCATTATTTCTAGTTACTTCTCCAGCCTCATTCAGTTTGTTTATAAATGCACATTTTGTTCCAATGATAGTAGCATTCTCAGGTTTGGGAACTAGGGTCCAGACTTGATTCCTTTCAGCTTGGTCAAGTTCTTCCTTCATTGTGTTTAACCAACAATTGTCTTTCAAAGCTTCTTTTACCCTTTTGGGCTTGAATTGGGATATGAGGGCTATGTTAGCACTTCTTTTGCTACATGCCTTTGTTCTTATTCCATTACTAACATCACCAATAATGAATTTTCTAGGATATTCAGGCTCACTTCTCTATTCATTTGGACTATTTTCAATTATTGGTTGGCTGTCTTCAGCAGTAGTCGACTGATCATTGTCTTCAACTATTATAGAGATTTTTTGGTCATTAGTAGTGGTATCTTGATCATGATAACTACATCTTTTCTCAAGAATAGGATTAGAATCATCAAAAACAACATGAATGGATTCTTCTACAGTAGAAGTATGTTTATTAAAAACTCAATATGCTCTGCTAGTAGTGGAATAACCAAGAAAGATACCTTCATCACTGCGAGGATCAAATTTACCTAGACTGTCCTTACCATTGTTGTGAATGAAACATTTGTAGCTAAAGGGATGAAAGTAGCTGATGTTAGGCATCTTTCATTCCAAAGTTTGTAAGGGGTCTTCTTGATTATTGGCTTGATTAGACACCTGTTAATAATATGACATGCAGTGCTTACCGCTTCTGCCCAGGAATGGTGAGGAAGAGAGTGCTCACAAATAATAGTTCTGGCCATGTCCTGAAGCATTATGTTTATCCTCTCAATGATGCCATTTCTTTGAGGAGGGTGAGGGGCAGAGAAAACATGTGAGTAACCTTGTTCACTGCAGAATCTTTCAAAGGATTTCTTTCAAATTCTCCTCCATGATCACTTTTTATAGAAGTAATATCTTAGCCTTTTTCCTTCTGTACTTTCTTACAAAAGAACTCAAAATTTCTTAAGGTATCATCTTTGTTAACAAAAAACATAACCTAAGTAAAATGAAAGTAGTCATACACAATAACAAAAGCATACCTCTTACCACCAATGCTTGCAGTTCTAGTTGGACCAAAGAGATCTGTGTGAAGGAGTTGAAGAAGTTTTGTAGTGGAGATAATATCTTTAGATTGGACAGAGTTCCTTGTTTGCTTACCCATTTGACAAGCATCACAGATGTGATCCTTTGTGTAGTCTAGCTGTACCACTTCAATTTTTTTAAATCTAATACCGAATCATCCTTCATATGATATAGGATTTTAATTGAGAATTTTTAATTGAGTATAGATTTTAATGTAAATTTCTTAGTATGGAATAGAATTAGAGCTGATATGGGGTCGTAGTTCTAACGTGTGATTTTAAAAGTTAGGTGAATCAATGACTTGTAAGTTGTATATATATTCTAGGATAAATTCCTAAGTATTTAAAGTATATTATGTGTGATTTAGAGTCATAAGGGATCTTTTACATCAAGCCAAGTTCAAAGAATTTCTAGCAACTAAGTTTTCGTATGAGTCGATAGAAGGGTCAACTTCAAATTATTATATCTCCTAACTTATAATGCATTAGATGACCCATAATATATTAAATCACAGATATTCGAATTAGCTTTTCAACGCATCTAATTTTGCGTTAATCGGAGTTCGAAGTAAAAAGTTATGACCATTTTAGTGAAGGGGTGCAGAGCTGTCCGAAGGTCCGAGCTCGGAGCGCATTGCAAACCCTAATTGGATGAGTTAATGACATTTTTTCTTTATAATTTGAGGGTATTTTTATCCTAACACCGCTGGGAATCTATTTATTGTCACTAAAACTTATACAAAGTCAGTTTTCATGATTAAAACCCTCTCCCTTATCTGTTAAACATAAACGCTCATGAATGATCAAGGAAATCATCAAGTTAAGATTAGCTTCCAAGATTCATCTTTAAGGTAAGTTATTCTTTATAAATTTCAATCTTGCCAATCCGAATGTCTCATCTATTCATGAATCTCTAATAGGATTATAAATCATAACCTAGAGTTTTAAGAAAATAAATTCAAGAATCCCAAGAAAGGATTTCTTGACTCTTCTTCTTCAAGAATTATGGTTCTTCATTAAGAACTCTAAAGAGTCTAAGTCAAGATTTCAAGTATCAAGGATAAATTATTTCAATCAATGTCCTTCCAAGCTCTTTCACTTTAAAAGAATTGCGAAAATTGAGGATTTTCTCCAAGAAAGAGAAGAGAAGATCGTAAACTTTCTCCAAACATCAATCAGCGATTGCTCTCTCAATTTTGATCGGATTTGAGCAATTCAAAAAGCAAAATTGTATATTTTCCGAGGAGAACACACTGGGAACTTCAGAAATTGACTTTGTTGCTTCATTTGAGGTAAAATCTGCAGATTCACTGCTGCATTTTTAATATATTTTAAAAAATTTATCATCCAATTTCTTCCTCAAATTAGATCCGTTTTTGAAATGGTTTTCACCACTGCATTCCTTATAACTTAGGAAACATTTTTATGCAAAAATTTCCAAATTCTGATAATATTTTTCGAATGATAAAATTTTTGGACTATTTTACTCATTTCACCCAAATTAATTGATTTTAGTGTCATTAGATTTATTATATAATTACAATGCTATATTTGAATAGATTTTGGTGAATTGGAGTGTCATGGAAAGGGAAAAACATCGGAATTGACGTGATTCGAGACGTTATATAAGGCAAGTGGATTTCTTAACCTTTTTTAAGTATATAGAATCTTATACTTATTGTGTGAGATGTTGAGAATGATCTATGTAGGCTTTGATTGAAATATTTTAAATTGGGTAGTTATCCTATCTTTATA
>JAABOM020000075.1:7817830-7860103 GCA_011800125.2 Solanum clarkiae | reverse complement strand
TTAATGGCTTTTACAAAATATTTTCAATGTTAAAATGGTTTTGTTAATGGTTCTTCTCAATCACACTAAAATCATTACGTGAATAATTACGCAACTCCAAAGTTTCCACTGTTAAGGACTCCCAATCTGAAAATAATTACATGATTTTTAATCAGTAAATATATATAAAACACTTTTCCTCAAAATTCTACATGACATTATCCTTTCACTCCTCAAGTTGAGATGGGAGTGGAACAACTGTCAACCTGCTCTTCAACTCTAGAAATTGGACCTTTGACAATGGTTTGGTAAGAGCAAGATGAAAATCTATTTTCATATGTTTTGTTTGGGAATGAAAAATAGGATTCACAGTTAAGTAGCACCAAGATTATCATGCCAAAGAATAGGAACTAAGGTAGTGAAACACCCAATCTCTCGAAGGAGATATTCAATCCATGTAATTTCAGAAGTAGCAATAGCTATGGCACGATATTCTACCTCTATGCTTGATCGTGATACAACTCTTTGCTTTCGAGAAGCCCATGAAATCAAATGGGAACCAAGAAAAATAGAATCCAGTGGTAGATTTGCAATCATCAATGACATTACCTCCCCAATTTGAATCACTGTACCTATGAAGTGAGGTGGATGACCCATGAGAAAAAAAAGCCATAAGATGTCGTAGCCTTGACATAATAGAGAATATGTTTGATACCAACCCAATGAGAATCCACTGGATGATGCATAAATAGTGATACTTTGTTTACCCCATATGCTATATCGTATCTAGTAAAGGTTAGGTATTATAAAGCTCCAATAGTACTTCTATATAGAGTTTGATCATGAAATGAACATCCACCGGTATTGGAGAGCTTAACTTAACATTGGCGTTTCTCATATAGAACAACGACCAATCAGTTTTGGATCCCACTAAGCCTAGAGAAAGAAGTACATCAACTAAACATTTAATTTGTTCCACATACACATGGCTTGTTTGAGGCCAATCAGAGATCATTGAAGTAAACAAGCATGATTTTGATGAGTGAAGAATCAACCAACCCGGGAGGTTGAGACATGTACATAGTCTCATCTAGTTTTCCATCAAGAAATGCATTGGATACATCTAGCTGAGTGGTGTGCCATTGAATAGACACTGCCAAGGATAGCAACAATCATATGGTAGCTGGCTTACCACTGCACTAAATGTATTACAAAATCAAGACCTGCTCTTTGATCATATCCTTTAGCCATAAACCTTACTTTATGGTGATCCAATGAACCAAATTTGAGTTTAATTTTGTCTTAAAAATTCATTTACAACCAATTATACTTTGAGATAGGGATGGTGGAACTAGTTCCCAAGTTTCATTTAGGATAAGTGCACTGTACTCCTCAGATATGGACCAACACCAATGAACATCCTTAATAGCATGTAAATAGAAAAAAGGGTTCAATACCATTGCCAGAGCAAATATGCTTGATGAACAGTGTTAATATTGGCATTTTAGTAATGGAAGGAATGCTTTGTTCTTATTTTAATGTGTATGTGACACCCCATAACTCTAACCTCACATGTACCTATGTTTTAAACCTCACTCTTATATATGGGAAGTGTTTTAGGGTCATAAAAGACCTGTAGTACTTACTCGAGTTTATAACTTTTCGATAAATAGAGTTACTAGCCTTAGATTATGCTATGGTCAACTTTAAATGATTATAAAACTTTTAACAAACAAAGAATCAGACCTCCCTTGACCTACCAAATGAAATCCCTTTAAATTAGCTTTCCAACGTAATTAGTTTCATCTCATTTGGAATTCAGAGTCAAAAGTTATGGTTGTTTTACCGTAGACTGCCAGATGTAGAGTTGTTCTACGGAATCTTTTTATGGGCTGTAGAAAGAAGTATGGCCATCTGCTAAATCATGGAAAAAATTCCTGAAACTTCATTTACTTGTCCCAGATTCTACAACCAATCTACGGGTCGTAGATCCTTCTACGAGCTGTAGATTGAGTTTCTGAAAGTGATCCAGAGACTCAAAAGATTATGGAAGGGTCCCTATGGGCTGTAGATGGTCTTGTAGATGACCTGATCAGTGATTTTAAAGGGAGGTATTTTTGTATTTTCTCAACCTTTAAGCCTAAACTAGTCAGTTTTGACCTAATTAAATCCTAAAATGTTATTCTTCATATCAATAACGTTCAAACATTCTCCAAAACTTAGAATATAGTTTCAAAGGGGCAAAAGCCAGGCCTTTCAAGATCCTTCTTCAATTTTTTCAAGAAATTAATTCCCCAAGTATGTAAAGCCCTTCAAAACTTATCTTAGATATGTTTTAGTATCTTTACCTACTAGTCTCTACCCACGATCAAGCTTATGAGTTGAGATCAAGTTTTCTCCATCACTAGTGAATTTCATCAAAACACGTGTTCAATTATTTTTTTATAAAAATATTGGCCTTCACTAATTTTACTACTAAATTAAGCTACTGAGACAAGATTTTTAGTTATTGTTGCATTTGTGAGAACCCTATATTTTTCATAAAAAGTTATTATGTCCACAGTTTTGAGTTGAGTTTAATAAACACTTAAAGCATCCGTATTTTCAAGATAGTTGAGTAATAAAGATTATGTTTTGAGACACTTTGCATTGATATAACATTTAGTCAAAGAAAAAAGACAAGTTAAGAAAAGTTTAAGTTGGGCTAAGTCCCAAAAGATTCAGAAAGGCATTTCAAGGACTTTTACTCTTAAATTTATAATCATTATTAAAAGTATTTTGGAAGTAGTATTTAGCGTCGATATGAGTGACAGTAATAATAACTCGAACTCATAAACGACATAGTCAGCATAGGATATGATTATACCAAGAGTACAATTCCTCACTTGCCACTAAGATGCCCAGTTTTGGGATGGATCCACTCCCCTAGTTTTCATTCTTCAGCCTAGCAAAGAATGGGGCGGCTCTGGCAGCACGAGAAAGACTTTATATCATCACAAAGCTCAAAGTGATGGTTGTCAGTTAGAGAAACTCCCTAAGCTAAAGTAATATAGTTTCCACATCCAGAGTTTTAGCATATGTTTTTACATTCAGTAAGCACTTTATTAATTACTTATGTTATTCTATTTTGAGAAAGAAATCACTTCTGCATATCTAGGGCAGTATCATTGTGTTTCATCTCATTTCCTATTTAATTTAGACTTTCTATATGACATTCATAGTCTTTTATCTTTGCGATCTTGCTCTACTTGTTTGGAAATATAGGTTCCATGATTTGGTTCATGAATACATTAATTATTCTCAATGGTCATTCTCTTTTCTGTTTAAGACTATGCATATGTAACGTATATAACATGTTTTAGCAATGACACTTTCTACATATATTCTTGTGTTAATCTTCTATTTGTTCATTATTTCCACAATTTCATCTAAATGTACGAGGGTGAATGAGTTACATTCATATCCTTATCGAAATAAACTTCTTCTTCTGACTTGATTCGATATAAGGAGAGTAAAAAATTTTTTAGAATTGTCAAAAGGGGATAATCTGGGGTTAGGGAGTAGAGATCAGGTTCTATTATTTACAAAAGAAATAACTCAAAGTATTTCTTTTTTTGGGTTAAATAGCTACTCCTATTTATTAGTTCATATAATATTATGCATTATTACATATAGAGGTGGCTATATCAATGTGAGACCCCATGTTTCTCATCTCCCATAATATATAGAGTGTGACATGTTATATAAAGCACATATGATTTTATATAGTACCCAATGATAATAAAGAATTCAAATTAATGATAATATTAAGGACTTAAAGTTTTAGGTCAAACGATTCCCCTAAACACATATTCAGGATTAAAGAAATAGCGCGAGTGACACCTCACTCATTTTGGAAGGTTTAAATTAAGTTTCACTTTTTAGTGTCATGCCCCGGGAGGGTACCCTTGGCGTGGCCGACACTCAGAAACTATTGCTAGCCCCTGAGCGACTCACTTGGCTCATCGTCAGATCATACTCAATAGTGGAAGAATAGTACTCAATGAAAGGGAACCTCATATGAATATAAAATGCATATCTCTAATATATCATAGTTTTAAAAATAGAATTAGGTTTAGATAAATCAACTTCATACTCTATGCTCATAGACTACGAAGCCTTAACTCAGCTGTCGAGATAGTATCATGACAAGCCATGAATACCTCAATCAAAGAAAAGAAAAGATAGACTAAATCAAGCTCATAAACAAGGGCTCCTCCAGAGAACAAGGAGGGCTCATCAACTATGAGAATATACCTAATCTGGGCCTCAACAGTGCATATGCTAAGATCCTCTATCTGCTGTATCTGCATCATAAAATGATGTAGGCCCAAAATGGATGTCAATACATGGAATACGCTAGTACATAAAATAGCTTAAGAAAAGTAAGGCTTGACTCACTCACCTCAACTCAATACTCATGCTCAAATCTGATGATGCAAGTTTAGAGTAAATCATGCTTTTAAGAAATCTCAATAAAATAGACTCACTTTGAAATCTCATGCTCAATTAATGTTTCTTGGGAGTTTTTTTTAACCAACATGGTCATCTCACCACCTTTAATTAGGTGATGTATAATGAATCAGCATCATTGCTATGCCTGCCATTAACTTTCCACAGAAAAGGACGATTATCTCTTTCTTGGATCCAGAATATGTGTCCACTTATGGGAAAAGAGTCACCAGGCTAGCTGTAATGGCTATCCTATGCTTCCAACGTACTTATGTGGGTTGAAGTATAAGTTTACTCATTCCCCGCTTAGTGCTCCATACTTCTCCCAAGACTAAAATATGCTTAATTCATCAATCGTCTCATCAATTTCAACTCATCAATCTCGACTCATCAATCAATGCAAGAAATCAAACTTGACTCAACTCAATATGGTCATTTAAACTCATCAATTTACTCATCATGTAATGCAAGTAAAATATCATGCATAGTAATGTAAGTGACATAAATGCAATATACATCCCATACTCAATCATGCTCAAATTATTCAACTCATGTACTAAATCTCAACTTCAACCTCAATCTCACTGTTATGCATAGAATTTCATAAATAATGCAAGTGTAAGGCTCATGTAGCCAAGTATAAAATACATGCGCAAATCTCATGTCAATACACACGTATTATAGAAATTTTCTCATGTAATAAAATAGGACCACATGGTGAATACACGAATATAGTGTCAAAATAGGAGAAGTTTCTCAAAAATATCAACTCTTCTCAAATCTTGACTAAAAATAATGGAAAGGGCATGTGAAGAAAGGAATCTACACTTTGGTAAGTCTTACATACCTGGAAATCAAAGACTAATCGATCCTCGCCCAACTCTTGGTCATGGATTGCAAAACCCTAGCTATTTTCTTCTCTCCTCTTTGTTCTCCATAAAACCCAAGAGTGGAATGAGGAACGAATGGCCTTAAGGTTTATGTCAAGGCTTTATGTAAGCCTAAAATCATGAAGGCTTTTATAGAAAAGGGATCAGAATGGACAAAAATGCCCCTCTTATAATATGCCAACTGGGTCTAGGAGACCTCAACTACAACTCATAGTCCTCACTACGAGTCGTAACTGCTCCTCACAGAAAGGAAGTCTCAAAATCCTGAATCACTGGAAGTCTTTACAAAACCAGTTTTACGAGTCTCAGTCCTCACTACGAGTCGTAACTGGCACCTTGTAGTTGTAAGGGCCCTAAAGTTTGAATCATTGGAACTAGCCACGAAACCATCCACTACGAGTTGTAGGCTCCTATATGGGTCGTAACCTCAAGTCATATATGAAGGGTCTTGAAATTCTAATTTCCCCTTGAGACCCCTCTGTATGAGTCGTAATCCCCCTCTATGACTCATAGTGACTCTTGTAGGTTCGATCCTTTAGCGTTTTCTCAGATTTTACTCATCAGCACCTTAACATCATCTTCACCTTTACTCCCAATTAGATTGAAAGAATTAGGGTACATTATATTAAGATAGGAGTAAAAGTGTATAATTTTCTAATAATAGATTTTAAAGGGAATTTTAATATCAAAATGATCTTATGTTAAGTTTTAGAATCAAGAAAGTTGCGAGATAAAGGTTGGTCAAAGTTACCGTAAGCTTTTTAAAGAAATCTTTCTTAAATTTGGGTCAGATGTCTCAAACTATATCTCCCAAAATATAAGGAGTTAGAAGAACCTTGACCTATAAAATCATGGTCTGCAAGTCTAGTTTGCAATACACAAAGCCTCGCATCAAACCAACTATGAAATAAGAAGTTATGAGAATTTTATCATGACTACTCGACTGGGAAATTAGGTCACAGACTGAGTCCGGTGAAGACCACTTATAAGTTAGCTAATCCGACATTTAAAGCTCCAAACATTTCCTTTATGTTCCAAAACTGTGAAGGAACTTAAGAGAGTGATCCCACAAGGTACTTGAGCAATTTAGGTAACTTTATCGTATTTCTACAATTAAAGATTTGCCCCTGTGCCTAGAAATGTGTCCCTTATGCTTTGCAATTATTTTCCCTCCTATATGTTGTGTTTGGAGCTACTTTTGGAAGGTATAATTGCGTGTTCTTGCTTGTTATACTAGCCATATAGCTGATTTGTTTGGATAAAAATCTTGGGGCTCCTTTATGAACGTTTTTATGAAGTTTTACGGACGTTTCATCCCCTTAAGGCTATATGAAAAAATTTCCAGTTTATGCTCAATTATGGACTTTTTGTAGGTAAGTATAAGTTGTGTATATATGGGGCTTGCGAAACTTAAGATGTAAGGAACATATTTCAGGAAGAAACATCAGGCATTTGGATATCAATTGAAAAGGTGTGTTAAGGCTAAATTCCTCCCTCTTTTTAGCACGAAATCTGAGAAATTTCCAGAACATTAAATGTAATATTTTACTATTCTATTGGTAGAAAGATCTTCTGTAAAAGGCATTGTGATTGTATATGAAATGTTTTCATGATGATATTAGGTTGACATTTTATTCGTTTGCTTAATCTGGACATTCAGTGTCTATATATAAATTTATCGATTTTCCTGACTACCTGTCCATATGTTTGAGGTGTTGCTCTTCTTAGTATGGTGTTACTAAAAATAAAGCCTGATTATGAGGAGAATATAGTAACCATAATCAGTCCTCCTTCCTCGCTAAATCCATATTTGAATAACTTAAAAAGTAACAGGTTGATTTCCAATAATCTCCAGTATAATGCTTTTGTTTAAACTACTAAGGCATTTGATTCATTTTAAATACATTCTTTTACTAACGGGAATGGAACAAAGTATAATCATTACGTGAAGCACCTTTATGAACTTTTTCAGAGTTAAGGCTTCATTCTAAATGTTGAGTTAAGTTTCCTGACTTATTCGAAGGACATATAAGATCCCATGAGTCATGTGTATGTGCTACAACAATCATTATGATGCTATGAGAATAAGTATACTAATAAGCCAAGATTGGATAATTTCTTACCATGGCCTATTATGTGTATTCAATATTCATATCGTACATGATATGTTATGCATAGACTTCGAGCTATAATCGGAGGTATAAGACTTATTCGCTCACATGATTATTTATATGTATATTATATAAATGGCCACAGTTGGCAAATATGATGCTGGTTAGTTACCAGAAAGGACCACTATTGCTAGCATTTAGTTGGGTATGTCATACATTAGTATCTATATATGTGTATTCATTACATGCGATTACTCTAGCATACCATGCAAATTTGATCACTAAGATGTTGAGTGGCGGCCATGAAGGTTACTTTAGTTTTTGTTACAAGTGTTATTTCTATTATCCTTTTTACTATAGTTATCTATGATTTTACTTTCTTCCTTACATACTAGTATATGTTTATTCATATTGATATCTCATTGCCTGACACTGCATTTTGTTTTGTGCACGTTGGTTCACGTAGAGATATTAATCGATCCCCCCGCAAGGAGCCTACTTTAGCTGTGAGTTGGTAAACTCCACCTCTTCCTAGAGCTTTCACTAAATGCCTACTTTTTATTATACGGTTGGGTATGGTCGGGGTCCTGTCTCGGCAGTGTTAGTGACACTCTTAGAGGCTATTGTGGACATGGAATTTTGGGTTGGTTCTTTTGTAGCTTTTAGTCTCTAGCCATATATTTGGCATGTATATATGTATGTGTCTGCCTGTAGTTTTTCAGACGTTACGTTACATGATCCTTTTGCCTGTAGTCTGGTTAACTAGCATGTTCAGTGTCTTACTCGACCAATGATGGTATCGAGTGTCAATTGCCCCTCCCCTCGTTTCTTGTGGGCGTGACATATTAATAGTAACATAAGATTATTATGGCTTAAATAATTATAACAACAAAGTACATATAAGCTTTGTAAGACTAACAAAAGTAATTTTTTTCTTAGTCTTATTTTGAAAGTTGTGACATAGTTAATGTTGGTTCACATTGTTTGCTTTTAGAGGTTTTAGCTTAAATAATGTAAAGTTTTTGTCTGCTTTAAATGTTTTTAACATAATAACTTTTCTCTTTACTTATTTTTGGAGTTTTTAACACAAATAATGGGAGTTCTGTTTGTTTTCTTCCGCAATTTATTTTGATAACCTAGGGTCTATTTATATGCTTTTAGAGTTCTTAACACAAACAATGTCGGGTTTATTTTTTCTTGTAAGGTCTTTGACACGAATATTGGGTCTTTCTGCTTGCTTTAAATTATCATGGTCCAATTTCATAAGTCATGATGGCACAACCCATTAGTAGGTAAACAAAACTATAACTCGGTAATAACCCTTACTGTCATTTTTTATTTTTTTGACAAAATTATCATTTTTTCCCTGTTGCTAGTGGCCCTGAGTCACGTTGATTTATTTTAAAAGTTGGTTCTCAAAAATTTTGTGAAAGTAGAGATTTTTGCTAAAAATTAGATTTTTGCGGTTTGAATTGCTTAAATTGAAAATTTTAGGTCATTCTGAGATTCGAAGTATCAGAATAGAACTCCATTGATTCTATCTATCTAGGTATATGAAAATTGGTCTAGGAATGTTGTTGAAATTAGATTCGGGGTTATTATGTGGATTTTAGGTCTGGAGTTGGAAATTGAGTTTGGTTTGACTTTGACAAATGTTTTAAGCTTTCCTACTTTGATCGGTTTTCTGATGGTTCCAATGGTCTCTGGAGGTGATTCTAGTACTAAAAACATCTTTATCTTAATTTTTGAGTTTTCTAGTGCTGTTTTGATGTTTCAAATGGCCTAAGCTAGATTTTAGATGCTTAATTGGGTTATAGGTCAAGGAGGCCTTGGATTCAATTTTGGACGATTGAGTCTAGAGTTTTGAATCTAGTAGGGTGCATATGTAATTTGTGTATTTGGGGTTCTAATTAAATCCTAAGGGTTGATTCTAAGACTTGAAATTTCTTGAAAAGGTTTTACTTTGTTTTGATGTGCAGGCCTCGCTATAGCGAGGGCCTGGCCGCTTTAGCGACCTCGTCATAATGGCTAATATGTCGCTATAGCGACGCTGATGGATTTTATGAGTGTCAAAATAGGGATACTTTTGTCTCTATACCGACATCAAAAAAAAGTTTTCAAATCTGTGATACACGAACATTTCCCCTATTTTCAAACTTTGAGAGCTCACTTAGACTACTTTTGTAATGACCTCGAAGGTCATTTTTAGCATTCTTGATAAAATTACTATTATAGCCTTCTTGAAAGTTGCCTTGGGTAATTTATGGTTGAGTTTAAAATATAGATTTCGAAAGTCTTTTAAAGAGTTAGGAGTTTGCCAAATAAAGAGTTTTTGAAGGAATAAAGTTAGAAATTTTAAGTTTTGTGACCATCTTGAGTTTTGTGTGTCAAAATGCAATTCTGTTGATACCGTCAGCTCCGAAATACAAAATCTAGGAGAACTCATAGAACTAAATTTGGAGTTAGAGTGAAGATATTTTACTCAAAGTTCCATTTTTATATTCCTTATTACTTGAGGTTCATTTCAAAGTTTCTAGATTTTGGGAACCCTTAACGGTATGAGATTTTTAGATCATTTTTCCTTTTCCAGCTGAATCTCTTGATTTTAGTGTTATTAGTTTGGTAATGTGATTGTAATGCTATATTTGACTAGATTGTAGTGATTTCGATACCATAGAAGGGGAAAAGGCATAGATTTGACTTCATTGAGACTTTTATTAAGGCAAGTGGACTTCTAACTTTTTATTAAGTATGATTGAACCTTGTATTATCCTATGTGGATGGGTTCAGTTGATTCATAGCATCACATGGGTTAGAATTGTATTATTTTAGGATTTGATCATGGGAATTCAATTGGGTACTTGTAAATGTTGTGAATCCTTGACTTGTGAAATAATTGTGAAATTGTGAATACTTGGGAACTTGTGGAATTATCCGATATTGATTGCTGAACATATGATCTACATGGAAACTCTAGCCACGTGTTATTTTAGTTGGCCTGTGATACATTACTGTGTTCTAACTATTGGTATAGAAGGATGTTACTGATACACTTGTTGTTAGCTGGGTTCCAATTTGCTATCATTACTGCCATTCTTTATATTTGATCATTCTATACATTTATAGTATTTCACTCAATCAACTGATAATACCTATTGGGTGCTTGTTAGTGGTACTCAACCTACATTTCTGTATCTTCCCATGATGCAGGTCCAGGTACCATCCCCGATCACTGAGTTGGGGGTTCATGAGCGTACACTTGCTAAGCATTCGAAGCTCTAGCTACTTCACAGTCTCCGTCCTTTTTTATGGACATCTTTTGTATGCAGACACTGGCCTTGTACAATATAGTGTTTTGTATTGTATGAGCATTTTTGGTTATGTATCTTAATATTATATATATATGTGGATGCTTGTGTGTATTGTAGCTTTGTACAGTTGACTTCTAGGTTCTAGGTAGGCTGTGTTTTTTATACTGTTGTATCTATTGTACTTGTGACTAGTGATGTAGGATAAGTATCCTAGGATTAGGTAATTGGCTTGCCTATAGATGGGATATAACAGGGGCTTCATGATAGGAATTGGGTCATGACACTTTTGTTAAATTCAAACTCAATAAGGGGTAAATGCTCACTCTAGTTGACTTTGAAGTCGATAACACATGCTCTCAACATGTCCTCCGAGGTCTGTATCATATGCTTTTCTGAGCCATCAGTCTGAGGATGGAAAACAGTGCAAAGGTTCACCTTTGAACCTAGGACTTTTTGAAGGGACTTCCAGAATTGGGAAGTGAATTGAGCTCCCCTATCTTATATGATGGACAAATGAACTCTATATAATCTAACAATCTCTAGGATATACAATCACGCATACTTCTCTGATGTATTAGTAGTGTTTACCACCAAGAAGTAGGCCAATTTAGTCACCTTATTTGTAATCACGTAGATCGAATCATGTTTTCTGTGAGTCTTTGGTAAGCGGTGATGAAATCCATATCATCTCCCACTTTCATTTTGGAATTTCAAAATTTTAGGCTACTCCACAAGGCGTTTGCTGCTTAACGTTTACTTGTTTGGAGTTCAAGAACTTATAAATAAAGTTTGCAGCGTCTCTCTTCATCCTACTCCACCAATAAACCTCTCTCAAGTCATGGTACATTTTGGTAGACCCTGGGTGTATAGAATATCAAGAGTTATGGGCTTCTATTATGGTCCTTTCTCAAATACCATCAATATCTAGAACATACAATATACTTTGGTATCTCAATACACCATCTCCCCCTGACAAAAGCCATCACTTTTTGCTTATACACATCTTCCTTCAATTAGTGGAAGATGATATCTTGATCTTGCCTCTCCTTTATGTCCACTACAAGAGATGATACTAACCTATTATGCACAAGTATTGTGCCTTCACCAGATTCAGCTAGTTAAACTCCTAATTGCATGAGTTTATGCACCTTGTTAGCCAATTTTTTCTTCTTTTCTTCCACATAAGAGGTTCTCTCTATGAACAACCTACTAAGAGCATTGGCAACCACATTATCTTTACCTAGGTGGGTGGTAGAGGATGCTTATGTAGTAGTCCTTGAGAAACTCAAGCAATCTGCTCTACCTCAAGTAAATATATTTCTGGGTGAAGATATATAGTAGGCTCTTATAGTCTATTAATACATCGACTTGTGCTCTGCATAATTAGTGGTGGCAAATCTTATTGCAAGCACCATCACAGTCAGATCCAAGTTATGAGTTATATAGTTCCTCTCATGGTTCTTAAGTTGTCTAGAAGCATAATTTATTACCTTACCTCTTTATATTAGAACAGATCCCAATCCAATTCTAAAAGCATCACAATAGATAACAAAATCATCAATCCCCTTAGGTAATGCTAACACTGGTGCAGTTATCAATCTGGTCTTCGGTCTTCAACTCCTGAAAGAACTTCTCACATTCGTCGGAGCACTGAAATGTAGCTTTATTCTAAGTTATGTTAGTCAATAGCGAGAATATAGTAGAGAATCCCTCAACAAACTTATGATAGTAACCAATCAAACCCAAAAAACTTCTTATATCAATTGGAGAGGTGGGTTTAGGCTAGTTCTTAACTACCTCAATCTTCTGCATGTCTACTTGAATACCATCCATAAATATAACATGTTGTAAGAATGATACAGATTTAAGCTAAAACTCTTATTTTTGACATTTTTCATACAACTCCCTATCCTTGAGAGTCTCAAGAACAATTCAAACGTAATTGATAGTCTCTTCCTCATCTTAGAGTACACTAATATGTCATCAATAAATACAATCATAAACATGCCAAGGTACTTTTGAATACTATGTTCATCAAGTCCATAAAAGCATTAGGAACATTTTTCAATCCAAAAGACATTCCCTAAAAACTCGAAGTGACCATATTGGGTTTTGAAAGTCAACTTTGGGATGTCACATTCTTTTATTTTCAATCGGTGATAACTTGATCAGAGATCTATCTTGGAGAAATCAGTGACACCCTAAAGTTGGTCAAACAAGCCGTCTATACTTGGAAGGGGATATTTGTTCTTAATAGTTACCTTATTCAACTAGTGATAATTTATACACATTCTGAGGGAATTGTCTTTCTTTTGCACAAATAGGATAGGAGAACCCCACGGAGATACAGTCAACATAATAAATCCCTTATCCAAGAGACCATTCAATTGGTCTTTCAATTTCTTCAACTCGGTAGGAGCTATTCTATATGACAAAATAGAGATAGGTTGCATATTAGGGAGGACATTTATCCCTAAATCAATCTCTCTATTAGGAGGGACTCTAGGAAAATCATCAGGGAAAACATCGGGGAACTCATTGACAATTAAAAATGACTCAAAGTGTGGACCCTACATCATCAGCCATAACTTGACGGAGGTAATAGATATATACTTTAGATATTAGCCTTCTGGACCTAAGGTCGAAAATAAACTTATCCTTTGGCACTGCAGAACTACTTTTCCACTTTATAACAGGCTCATTTGGAAATTGGAATTTGACCATCCAAGTTCTATAGTTGACTGACGTATAACAGGTGTAAATCCAATCCATGCCAAGAATCACATCAAAGTTAATCATCTCTAACTCAACAATGTCTACCAAATTATCTATATGATAGATAGAGAATGTGCAATCTCTATATACCTTTTAAACTAGAATAGACCCACTAATAGGAGTTGAAACACTAAAAGGCTCAAGAAGACATTTGGGAAGGACCTCAAACTTACTAGCCACATATGGATTAACAAATGATACAGAGGAATCTAGGTCAAGCAATACATATATATCATCGGAAAAGACTCAAAGCATACCCATGAAAACATTTGGAGAACTCCCCTGGTCCTAGCCATTGGCCATGGAATACAAGCAGTTTGTACCCCCTCGATACCTTTAGTAGGACCTCTTTGATTACCTCAGAGAGGTGGTGCTGCCATAGAAGACTGAGAGTTGCTACCTCCATCTCTTTGCCTCCTTTTAGGAGGCTTATTCTAGAAGTGACCAGTTTGTACACATATAGCAAACATTTGTACACTCACAACACTCACCTAAGTGGAGCTTGTCATACATACCATAGGGTGGTTTTCTTCTCAAACCATGAGTCTCACTAACTTAGGACTAAGAACCTTGAAATCTAAAATTCTAACAACCTTGGGACTTTTGATAATATTTGCTACTTAAAGCTAGTGTACTCACTGAGGATGGTGCATAACTCAAAGACCTCTTCTGAAAATAGGATTTGTCCCTCTTACTCTACTTATGCTGACTGGGCTCATGCTCTTCTGATTTAGCCTTCACACTCATGTTCTCTTTCCTATACCTTTTTTTATCCTCTTCAAATTATTGTGCATAGACTGTAATACAAGAGATGTCTATGTCTAGAATCAATAACATTTCTTTACACTCCATCACATGCTTGCCCAAACTGGATATGAAGTTTCTAATTCTAGATCTCATGTAAGAGACCATCTCAGGAGCATCCTTGGATAGTTGAATGAACTTGAGGCCATATTCTTTAATAGTTAACCCCTCAGTTTCACATTCACAAACTCCACAATCTTTACCTCCCTCAGCTCTTGAGGAAAGATGTCATGCCACAGGAGGGTACCCTTGGCATGACCAACACTCAAATACTATTGCTAGTCCTTTGGTGAACCACTCGACCTCATCACATTTGCTCGATGACATTCTAGTAGAGGAAGACATCTATGAATAATAATACTCAATGAAAAGCAATGAAAAGCAATAATAAAAAGGCCAAAGGCCAAACAAGCTATCCATCAACTGAATAAGACTAGTGTGAAAGAGACTAGTCAAAGATACCATCCTATGAGATCAACAATCTAGTCTATGAAGCCTCAAAAAGATCAAATTAAGTGGTACGACTAATAGACACATTACTACCTCAAAAGAAAATAAAAGGCTAAAACTCAAAGTTACAAGGAAATGACATGACATTCTCCAAAAGCAGGGGAGGACTCACTAATTAGCTGAATGCAAGTACTCCTCAATGGGGTTCCTGTTGATGACCGCTAGTACCTATATTTGCATCATGAAAAGATGTAGGCCCAAATGGACATCAGTACGTGGAACGTATAAGTATGTAAAATGGTAGGAAAAAACATGTAAAGGAAGAATAACATCATCTCAAATTATTTAACGAAAGAAATGGGAAACTTAATCATCATGCCGAGAGTCTAGAGTCTAGAGGAAGAATGTAATTCATACAATAACTGATGTGCTGCCAAAATAAAACACATGTAGTTCCCAAAACAAGGGATTTTGTCAATGTGACTTTTTATGATTTTTATGTTTTTTGTGTTTATTTTTGCATAAAATACAGGTTGGCCTGATGTTGGGGAAAAGTAGCTGATTTTATTGAATTTGAGGATCTACGAGACCCACTACAAGTCATAGCCCATGCTACAAGCCATAGGCGATGATCATAGTGATTAATAGTTTCCAAAATCCAAATCTGAGAAATTAAAGTACAGTAATACGAGCATAAGGTACAAGTCATAGTCCTCACTACGACCCATAAAAGGGAGCCTCATAGTGATTAACAGTGTTGATTAAAATTGGACCAAGAAATGCAAAGGTAGATTATGAGAAGGCAGTACGAGTCGTATACTAGACTACGACTCATAGAGGTGGATCGTAGGAGTGAAGTCAAAAATGCCAAGTGCTGACAATGAAAGCCCGATTATGGCTCGTAAGTCACCATATGAGCCATAACTATGAGTCGTAACAACTGTCGATTTGGATTTTAAAATTATTTTAAGGAACAATTTGTAAATAATATAAATAGTATATGTTAGGATTTTTAAAGGGAAACAATTACATAGATTTTTAGAGAGATCTTATAGAGAGAAGCTCTTAGAATATTGTAGGGTTTTAGACTAGGGTTTCAATTTGGAGACTTACTTTGGAGATTTGGAATCATATGTAAATCAATTTCATTATTTAAGCTTTTGACTCTAAGAAGGTTTTCCTTGTTGTACATTTTTCTTAGTTAATTTCTCAACTCTATGTGTTTCATTCATTACTTGTTTTCTTGCCGAAGTCATGAATAGTTAAACCCCTAAAAATTTTGGGTGTTGTCGGAACCATGAGTACCTAGGCTAATAACCCGTATTATCTGCACCTCTTGAGTTGGATATTTGCATGTATTATCCATTTTCCTTTATTTTTCTTATTGTTTAATAGTGGCGAACATTAAACCTTGCCTAGTGTCATGAAGACCAAGAGAGTGATGAATAGGAAAAGGAAATGGGTGAATTAATTCGATTGATGTATTCTCATCTAATCAACCAAACTCGACAAAAGGAGTGGTTGACTGGCACAATAGGTAACCATTAGTTGGCATACTATGGTAGACGACCAAGCGCCATAGTGAAATGCAATCTTCACCTTTGCTCAAGGGTCGGAAGAACCTAAGTAACCGTACTGCATGCAATGTCCCAATTTGGGTTATGTTATATGAGGTGTTTGAGTTAGTGAATCATGGGGAATACAATTTCCCAAGTTGCTCTCCAATTTGATTATATCATTGCTTTGTTTGTATAGTTTTAGTTTCGTATAAATCATTTCTAATCCCCGCTTTAATTGAGAATAGAGTTAATTGATGTTTAAAATGTTTGTTGTTGAATTAATATGTCAAAACCCCATATTCCCTTGGGATTTCACCCTAAGCTATGGTTAGGTTTTCTATTTGACAAAAATTGCTTTATCCATAAAGTGAAAGGTACTGTTTGAGCGTGACCATAATTAATGACGTTGTTGCCGGGGAATACAATGAAGTTTTGACTTGATTTCACCACTAGTTAATTTAAGTGTTGGTTACTCAATTCTCTTTTATTTTTCTCTCATTTTTGTTGTTGTTGTTTAGTTTTTCCTGCAGGGTATACTAGGTGTATGCCTAACACAAGGATCCAAGCCCGACCCTTACCTCCAATTAATCTTGAGATCCATTGTGTTGCAAGGAGAATGACCCAATTAGACATAGATGTTGCAGTTGATGAAGCCATGGATCGACATGATGATGATGTAGGTAGAGAGGATAATCTACTACCAACGAAAAATAGGCCACACCATAGAGCTTTCAATGAGAATGTATATGGTTGGAATCAATATCAATTGAACCCCTATTGCCGTGGATGCTACTGGTGATATAGTGTTGCCACAACTTCCAGGTGACACTAAATTCATAATGTCAAGTGGATTACTCCAAATGCTTCAGAATTGTGGTTTGTGACATGAACCAAAAAGTGCCCGAAAATATGCTTCAAAACTGTCTGGAATCGTAATTTACATATATCTCAAAGTTCATGCATTATTTAAAAAATTCAACTACATATTGTTGTTCGAGAGAAAAATTGAGTGGAAAATGGATAGAGCAAATGAATTGAATTTTCAATTTTCCAAAAATTGATTTCTAGTGTATGGTGCACGTTTGTGGCATAATGCGCCTCTGTGTTATTTTGGTGCCAGTTTTTATGTTCGGTCCAAGACTTTTGGGTCTTGGGCCTAAGTCTTCCCATACGTGAAAATAACTATACTTAGCCTTATTTCACCCTCATATCATCTAAGACATTTCCAAATACACTCTCAAACCCTTATACAATATTTTATCTCCAAATTTCAAGTGCCAAAGCTCATCCAGATTCTAAGGTTCTAATTTCAAGCTTCAAGTCTCCATCTCCACTCTTCTCGAAGGATTCTCCAAAGATAAGGTATGTGGGTTTCTTTCATGGGTTCCTTTCACCCATGATGCCCAAGCTTCCTTTTACTTAAACTTGCATGATTTAAAGTTGATTTATTCATGGCTCTTACTTATTATGAATTTCACTACACACTATGCTGGGATTTCATGAAATTATGGTTGTTTTAGCATGTTTTGAACTCTGAATCTAAGATCTATTGTGAGATTTGATGAATGATTTTTATGTATATTGCTTGGGGGTGTTACCAAGTATCTATTGATGATTTTACATTGAATTCTCTATCATGATTACACTCTCGAATTGCATAATTTTACACTAGCATTACACACCCACCAAGTGTTTGATAGAATGTCCGGTTATTGATTCTTAAGTTGTTGAAGGCCTAACGCTTGGCATATGAGATATATGACCTTATGTTGTTGAACGTTTTATAATATTATGATGATTTCTTAAAAAGTAACCCTAGGGTTGCATGTTGCCCATGCCTTGCTGAGGGGGTTCTTACCTTGACCATTATAATGGAGGGTGTGAAGTCCATTAACATTGTTATGGGGTTGATACCTTGACCACTATGATGGAGGGTGTGAATTCCATTAACCTTGTTGAGGGGTTGATACCTTGACCACTATGATGGAGGGTGGGCAGTCCATTAACCTTGTTAAGGGGTTGATACCTTGATCACTATGATAGATGGTGTAAAGGTCATTAACCTTGTTAAGGGGTTGATACCTTGACCACTATGATGGAGGGTGTGAAGTCCATTAACCATGTTAAGGGGTTGATAGCTTGACCACTATGATGGAGGGTTTGAAGTCCATTAACCTTGTTGAGGGGTTAATACCTTGACTACTATGACGGAGGGCGTAAAGTCTATCTACCGATTGAGGGGTATATACCTTGATCACCCTCCAAGGGAGTGCTAAGCCTTGGATTCTGAGAACTAGTGTTCTTGGTCTATGATGATGGTCTCTTCTTATGTATGTAATATGCTCTATACAAGCATGATTTACTTCAAGCATTAATCATGCATATCATATTGTTATTATGCTATCTATTGCTCATGATTATGATTTTCGATTATGTTGCCTATCTCTTGTTGCATTGCATCCCACATACATGGTACATTCAAACGTACTAACATATATTCTACACCGACATGATGTTACCATATAGGGACTGGAGCTCCATTTGGTCATCAACCACCTCCACATGGCTAGTGATCTAATCAAGCTAGTTGGTGAGTCCTTCATTCCGAGGGCAATGACTTTGATCTTAGGATATCTATTAAGGCTCTCTCTTTTTCTTTGTGTATGTTGACTATAAGAGTGATCCTGGTTTCATATCTTGTCCCCCGCTAAATATCTATGTAGTAGAGGTGTTGTTGCACATGGTGTGTAATTATGCTATGAGTCTTGACTCTTTTGTCTCTTGAACTTTATATTATGGGAGGTTCCCCTTAGTCCCTTTGCCCTTATTTCTATTCTTTTAATGCTATTTAATTGCTTCCGTGACCAAGGATGTGTAATGATATGCTAAGAGACTTGTTTAGGGTTCCTTTGGGTTCCCCATTTGTTGTGTCACCTCCAGGTCCTAGTTTGGATCATGACAAACTTGGTATCAGAGCTATAGGTTGTTAGATCCTCGGAGTCCAACACATTGCATCGATTAGAGTCTTATTCATAGTTGTGTTGTGCACCACAACTATGAGGAGAAGGCTATGAGACGTTCTGTTAGATGTTTCCTTTTTTCATGTTCTGAGTCACACTATAGAGTTGAAGTAATTTCCCCCCCCCTACCCAGCAATTGTTCTTTGCCATGCTAGTTGATGCCTAACACAAGGGGAAGAAGAGCTTACACTCCCAAGGAACAACAGGCTCCGACTCCTCAAGCTCTTCAAGATGGGGTATCGAGTCATGAAGTGTTTCGGGATCCAATCAAGTCAGCCAATGGTCCCAAGCCCCTCATGCTCCTACTCCAGCATCTAGGGTAAGGTACTTCCTGAGAATGAATCCACCAGAATTTTATAGTTCTAAGATGGATGAGGACCGTCAAGAGTTCATTGATGAGGTTTATAAATTGTTAGTTATCATGAGTGTGAGATCGGAAGAGAAGGTGGGGTTGGAGACTTACCAAATCAAGAGGGTAGACCAAATATGGTTTACTCAAAAGAATGAAGAGAAAGGGAACAATAATGTGGTGCTATGGGAGGAGTCTAAGGTGGCTTTTCTTATCTGGTTCTTCATTTGAGAGCTTAGGGAGGCCAACATGATGGAATTCATGAATTTGAAGCAAGGGTCAGTGAGTGTGATAGAGTATGCCCTCAAGTTGAATGAACTTTCTAAATATGATCCCCACATGGTGGCCGATCCGAGGTCAAGATTGAATAAGTTTGTAATGGGTGTATGCAATTTGGTGAACAAGAAGTGTCGGTCCGTAATGTTAATTGATGACATAGATTTATCCTGCTTGATGACTTATCTGAACAATTGGAGGAGGAAAAGATGAGAAAGAGAAGGGGTAGAGAGGCTAAGAGGGCCCGTGGTGACAGAAAGTTCCAAAGTCCCAAAGGTCATGGTGGTGTTGTATCTTATGCTAGGTGCCATGATGCCCTGTGCTTGAAGAAGAACAATGCTTGTTGTGGTTGTGGGGAGATAGGTCACAAGATAATAGATTGTCCTCTTAGGCGCAACAAGGGAAAAAGTTGTGATGTTTATCAAGGAGATACTCCAAGGCGTAATAAATTCTATGCCCTTCAAGGAAGGCAAGGAGGGGATGAGGTTCCTAATGATGCTACTGGTAAGTTGTAGGTTCTTTTTGATTCTATTGTGCATGTCTTGATGGTTCCAAGGGTCTCTATTCCTTTCATTATTCTTTTGTTGCTAGTAAGAATTGGTTGTGTGAGTTCACTGGTACTAGAAAGTCTTATAAGGGGTTACTCATGTTCTTGCTGCATAAAGTTGTATCTTGTGATTTTTGTTAGATTTAGTTTGATAGGTTGGACGTATTGGGTGGCTTGGCTACATGCATATCATGTTCCAATAGGTGTAGGATCCGTAATGTTGTAATATGACGGTTAAGGATAAATGATCCTTTTGGAAACTACAATGGGCTAGTCACTTCTCTATGATTAATCTTTTGTTCGGGTTTTGTTCTCCAAGTGAGAATGAAGGTACGTAATATTCATGAGTGTCCTTTCGGACTAGGAGTGCGCATTTTGAGTATTGGTGGAGTTTTTTGGTTGACTTGTGCATCGTCTATGTTTATGGTTTTCATGAATAAGGTCTTAGAACCCTACCTTGGCATATTTGTGGCATCTAGTGGTAGAGCGTTGATTTATTTAGAGCTTATGAATCCTTCTGGAGTAGTGTTGCAAGTCTTTGGGGATGAGGTGTGGTTTGCACAAAGTGATAGGTGTGAATTAAGGATAGCAAGAAGGTGATTAGAACTCCTTAAGGATTATGATATGAGTGTGCATTATTCCCATGTGAGGCTAATGTTGTGGTTGTTGCACTAAGTAGAGTGCCTATGGGTAACCTAGCATATGTTGATAATGATGATGAAGAGGTAACTAAAGAGGACCATCAGTTGGCTAGATTAGGAGGTCCAACGGTTGGCTCGTAATTATGCATTTTGATTATGTTGCCTATTTCTTGTTGCATTGCACCCCACATACTTAGTACATTCAAATGTACTAAAGTATACTATATGCCTACATGTTACCATGTACAGACCAGAGCTCCATTTGGTCATCACATCCTCCACGTGACTAGCGATAACTAGTCAAGCTTGTTGGTGAGTCCTCCATTCCGAGGGTGATGTCTTTGATCTTATGTTATGTATTAAGACTCTCTGTTTTTCTTTGAAGTATGTTGACTATGAGGGTGAGCCCGGTTGCTTGTCTTGGCCCCCGCTAAGTATCTATGTAGTAGAGGTGTTGTTAGACATGATGTTTAATTATGCTATGAGCCTTGACTCTCTTGTCTCTTGATTTTTATCTTATGGGAGGTTACCCTTAGTACTTTGGCCCTTATTTCTATTCTTTCAATGCTATTTAATTACTTCCACGACCAAGGATATGTAATGATGTGCTAAGAGGCATGTTTGAGGTTCCTTCGGATTCCCCATTCACCATGTTACATCTAGGCCCTAGTTTGGGTCGTGATAGTTTGTTTGCAGGGTTACCTACTGAGAATCCTCACCGTCATCTTCATAATGTTGCATTTTATGTGTCAAAGAGTGATGGGTGCACAAAATATCTCTATGGATATTATTGGGTTACGAGTGTTCCCTTTTATCTCTTACAGGAAATGCAACAATATGGTTGTTTGAACTCCCACAAAATTAAATCACCAGTTTTGTAGAATTGCAAAGAGCCTTCTTAGAGAGATATTTTCCATGATCCGAAAAGCTCAAACAAAAGGACAAAATCAATAACTTTGAGCACTTGTCAGGTGATTCCATTGGTACAATGTAGGAGAGGTTTACTAAGTGTTTGAGAATGGTTTCGGACCATAAGTTTGTGGATGACATCTTATTGGAAATTTTATATCGAGATCTTGATGAGAATAGCCAAGCATGTGCCGATACAATCATGGTAAGCATGTTGTAGAACAACCGTTCACATTATAGCGGAAAGGATGGAGAAAATAATGAAGGCCAATAGAGCATGGGGGCAAAGGGAGAGAGCTACTACAAGAAGCTCTTGTGCAGTGAGCATAAGTTTGGATCAAGAAAAAATCAATGATGAGATCATGAAACAACTTGCTCATCTCCGGCCTAGTGTGGATTTAGTGGTGAAACAAACTCAACTCAAGAATGTGTTCATGTGGTATTCCACCAGCCCCTAAGAGCGCCCATTTATGGTGAGTCATATTATGATGAAGATGCTTACATTGTTATAAATCAAGCGGTGAGTTTTGGGAACAATGTCCAAGGGTCCAATTTGGACTATTGGCATCAAAGTTTCAGAAATCAAGGTCGGAACTACAATCGAGAGAGTGTATATAGAGATAACCGTTATGGTTATTTTGAGAGGGATAGGGTGCCAGAAGCCGAATGGGGCCAAATAGATGGGTATAGAAATGGTTCTTATGTTCCTCCTCATAATCGTAAAGCCGGTTCTAGCAATTCAAGGATTGAGGAAATGTTTGACAAGTTGCTGAAGAGGGCTGATCACCAAAATGAGACTTTTAAGGGAATGAAATGTGATATCTCAAGTATCAACCAAAAGATTAAGTCTCACTTAGTGGTGATCAAGCAATTGGAACAACAATTTGGTTAAGTGTCCCTCCAATTGAATCAACACCAAAATGGTACTTTGCCAAGAAATACGGTCAAAAACCCGAAGAATGAGGAGGTCATGACGAGGAGTGGGAAGAGTATAATTGACCCTCCAATGTCGGTGGGTGTAAATGAAAAGTGTCAAAAGAATATTGGTGACAAGGTTGAAGTTGAGGAAGAAGGTTTTGCTAACAAAGGGGTGAGAGGTGAAGTGGTGAAGGAGCAAGGAAAGAACAAGACTATCCCAAGACCTCATGCTCTTTTTCTCCAAAGGCTCAAGCAAAAGGAGGAGGATGGTATGCTCAAGGACTTCTTATCCATATTGAAACAATTATCTATCAACATTCCCCTCATTGAAGCATTGGACAAGATGCTCGGATATGCTAAATAAATGAAGGATTTGGTGAAAAAATAATGCATTGTGAGCGAAGAGCTCTCACAAGAGCTTCAACATTGTAGTGCTATAACAACCAAATGCTTAGTCCAAAAAAGGAAGGATCCCGGTGCATTTACCATTCCTTGTACCATCGGCGATGTTGAGTTTGCAAGAATGATGTATGACTTGGGAGCGAGTGTAAATTTGAAACCTTTTGCAGTGCTTAAAAATCTTAGTTTGGATTCACCTACTCCGACATGAATGAGGTTATTGATGGTAGATAGGACAATCAAGAAGACAGTAGGAATATTCTACGATGTGTTAGTCAAAGTGGATGAATTGATTTTCCCAGTGAATTTTGTGATTCTTGATTGTGAGGTTGATTTTGAGGTTCCTATTATATTGGGAAGGCCATTCTTGGCCACTGGGAGAGCCTTGGTGGACATGGACATCAGTCAACTCAGGTTTAGGTTAATGTTGCAGAAGTGATTTTTGATATCCGCCAGTCTATGAAGCACCCCTATGAATTCAAAAGCGTGGTTTAGGCTATTGAGGAATTTTGATGATTCAAGATGACTATGTCATGCCACAATGTTAAACAAGGCACTTCTTGGGAGGCAACCTAAGTAATTTCCATGTTTTTGGCTTATTTTGAGTTTATTTTTGTTATGTGAAGTTTTACGTAGTGGCTTGATTGTGGTTTGATTTCCTCTTTTAAGAAATTGAATCCATTGTATGTTTGGATAATGGTATGTTTTGACATCTAGGTTTGCTGGTATTGAAAAAAAGAAATTTTCTAGAAAATGGCATTGTAAGCAGCCTCTATGACCAGGCCTACGAGCAAAATTTTGCACTATGACTCTTAGTGATGCCTCGTAGAGGATAACAGTGATGATTAAAGTTGGAACTCCCACTATGAGCTAACTTTACGATTCGTAGTCTAAGCTACGAATCTTAAATGAGGTTCATAGTGCCCAGTTATTATTCCAAAATTTTTCTAAGTGTTGGGGCTCCTACAAAACCATGACCTAGGGTCATAGTCGGAGCTACGATCCATAGTCGGGGTTTAATAGACCTGACTCTCAGAATTTTTAAAGTCGGCCCGATGAGAATACAAGGGGTCAAAATTCATTTTGACCCCAAATTAAAACCCTAATACTCCCATATTGTTTCCAGAATTTCCCCCAACTATTCTGATCGTACTTCTAGTGGATTTTTGGCGTGCCCACATCATTTTTCTGCAAGTTCACTTTGGCATCTAGGGTTTTTGCTCCCATCTTTCTCGTTTTAGTCATCCTTTATCGTCTCTCTTGAGTTATATTTCTTGGTTAAATTTCATACACAAAATATAATGTCCTTTGAACTTCTTGAATGAATTTAGGATTAAGATTATTACTAAGAGTATTCATAGGGAGAATTGATGCATTTGAAAGATAATTAGGATGTTTAATGATTAGAATTCATTGAAATTAACTATAGTTTTAAAACTTACCCTTGTTACTTGGTTTTGGGTCATGATAGTGAAATTATTTATTGAATTTTTGAAGGATCAAAAGCTAACCTCAATTTCGTTCCTGGAGGGAGGAACAAGGTTTTTCATAAGGTTTTATCTCTCGTGTTATTGCAACCAACTTTTATATTTCAGTCTTTTACTTTCAATTTGTTTGTTTGTTTGTTTGTTTGACTTATTAGCCTTAAATTTGTTCATAGTCTTTCCATAAATATTTGTCTGTTCCATAGATTGGTGGAGCAAATAATTATCTACCCTTAGATCCTTAGAGAAAATATATGTCTGTGTTTTTATTGTCCAAAAACAACAAAAATGTGTCAATTTTAGAGTTTGTACCATCTTCTTCAGGCCCATGTAAATCTGTCTTTTTCGTCCACATCTGGTCCTTGTAGATCTCTAGACTAATTAAACATGAATCCTACTTGGTTCAAAACCCTTTCAAGAAAATATCACTACTTTTACGAAGTAAATGTGTTACCTCAAGAAAATAAACTCATCTACATGTGTACTTCCTCTAAATCCATACTCACCTTTGGCAAAAAAAAAAGTCTTGCAACCTTTGGATGCAAATATGCTTCCTAGTCCAACAAAGACAACAACGAAGTAAAAGAATATTTTGCTGCATCAAAACCTGAAAAGCATCATATTCTTACAAAGAAGGAGGAAAAATTCATCACATTACATATGCCAGAAGAGTTTCCATGCGAGTGGAAGATCTTGGATTTCACCCATATCCATTTTGGTATAATCATAGTTGCATTGATGTATCATGAAAGAAAAGGCCAACAAATCATGGCACATCTTTCCCTTCTAGATATAAGATACAATGAGTACCAACATCCAAACATGGGTACCTTTGAATAATCCTTAACACTAGGACTGTCTTTGGCACAATATATCCTAACATTAGTATATCCATGCATATTTGACAGAGGCATTTAATATATGAGTCTGGATACTTGGAGCTCCATAGGCTGGAGATGCTATACAAGCGACCTTTCACTACCAGCTTTCTTGGAGATTTTAGAACTATGCCATGGACCTATCCCTTCTAGATGGCCAAGATGCTCTCTTCCTAAACATAGACGCTGCCACGTAATAATTTAGTGAACCCTTATACCAAGATAGATAAGCAAAGAGGAACTTGTCAACATTTTCCCTGCCTCACGGATCACAAACAATGAGAATTTCAAAAATCTCCTCAACCTGTCCACTCTACTGAGCCTACTTTCACCAGAAAAATGGGTGATACTATCACTATACACTTTGACTACCTAAACATAAAAAGGATCCATAAAACTACATTCTCTATCCATATTTTCTAAACCTTAGAGAATCTTGAAGAGAAGAAGAACCATGACCTAGAGACTCTGTCTAAGTATTATGTTGAGAAAGATATTGATTGGATACAACAATTTGATTATGATGGTTATTATGTGCACTAGTATAGGTGTCCGTTCATAGGACACATACAATGGGAAATAGACTGTGATATTTAAGTGTGTCAACAAGAAGAAGATGTGGAGGACGATGACGATGAATAGGTGTATGATTATTATAATTATCAAAAGAGTAGGAATAGTTATTCATTGTCTCATCATCTTCCCCAAAAAATTGTACAGCCTTACCTGCTCCATCAGAAAAGACATTCACCGAAGAGCCTGCACCTCCAATCTTCATGTAATCCCATGAAATCTCCTTTCACGCATATAATTATCCCTTATACAAATCTTTTGAAAAGAATAAACTAAGTTATACTCCAAAATTATCACAATAGAAAGCTATATATGCCCCAAGCCAACATAAGGACAACACTCAATTGGCAATTAGAAAATGTTATGTACTAAAATAGAGTGTTGTACAGCATTGGTCACTCAATAAAGAACATTGTCCACTCACAAATTAAACTACGAAACAAGATAGACTTGATGGAGAAAAAGTTAGAACAAATGTTCATGCAACACAAGGAAATTATTTGAGCACTGGAGCAAAGGTTGAAAACCATGTAGTTTGAGATATAGCCACCAGGAACATCACTATCCCATTATTTTGAACAATAGCCTAGTGAGATAACCACTATCAAACAACAGATACAGTCACAAAAATATGGTAGCCCTAAACCAAGGAGAACATCAATTTCACCATTAATACTTATCCTATTTCCCATATGCTAACAGCCATAATCTCTATTGAAGAAAAGCAATTTTGTGTTTGCTTTCTGCGTTTGTGCACATCGATCTACAAAACAAAATGAAGAACCAAAATTTGACATAACCATGTTTGTGTGGAGAGAAAGGATGTCACCATGGATGCCCAAAACCAATCTGAGGAAACACAAAAGAAGTCCAAAAAAAAGTTCCAGACCGAGGAACAATGATGTTCTCAAGATGCAGTACCTCATAGAATAGACCCTATCTACTCTGGTCCAATTATTGATGACATTACAGACCTAAATACATAAAAAAAGATGAAGAAAAAGAATAGGATGATATGATAAATGACATTGATGAAGATGATGATTGGTTGTTCAAAGATCATAGTTCTCCAAAACATGACTTGATTGAATCTTATCATGATGTTCCAGAGCTTTACACCCTGAATAACGATAGTCTAGCTGATAAATATCTCAGAACTATTTATGAGTATTTTGAATTTAGTGAACGTCTTTATGATATCAACCTAGAATCTAAAATTCTAACTAATGATTATCTCAGATTTGTTGATAATGATATCTGATGAGATGAACATCTCGATAACATCAATCTAGAACATGAACATGAGGGTAATTATCCCTTTGAAGGATAAACTGAATATAGTGACGATTCATCAAATGATTGACAAGAATATGTTAAAGAAACTACTGAATCATCACTAGAATCAAACGAGGACTACTATCACTTGCTCTTCATTAATCAACATAAAGAACTTGAAGTCTCCAACGTTAAATGATAACTAGGATGGAAGGAAAGATGATCTAATTGTAGAAAGAAGACTAGAATGAACAACAAAAACTCAAAACTAGGTTGGAACAAGCTTTCACACTTTTATCTTTGACGATGTAATGGCCTCAGCATAGCCTCAATGAATCCAAGACTTCAACACTTTGAAGGTTACAAAGAATTTGGTCGAGCATAAGAAGTATATGATCCTGCCATAATTCACTTTGAGGTTTTTTGACATTCTCAAAGTTTGGTGAAATACATTGGGAATGCAAGATCGAAACCTCTTCCTCATATTCTAAGTCTTCAATACTAATAACGTATCAGGAAGAAAATCTTTTGTGGAGATATTAGTTAATGGTGAGAAAGGATGTGACACAAATCTTTGAGATGATGTACATATCATATTATTTGGGTATCATTAACATTAATTTCCAAAAGTTGGGAAGAATCTGCCTTGAGCTAGGTAGAGACACTAATTTGAAGTAGGCTTTTGTGTTATCATTACGAAAGATGCTAGGAGGACATGCAATAATGATCATCGAGGACAAGTTCGAAACCATTACTATCCTATATGTAGGCAATCATTAAAGCCATAGATAACAATTGCACAAAGAGATTTGTACCAAAATAGATTGTATAGAACAATCCAGCACATGATAGAGCACGTAACCATAGTTTTCTAGTCACTAAATTAGATTGTACGTGCTCAATTTGTTGTACAAGAAGGAAAAGAAACAAGCAGCGATGGAGGTTCAAACTACCGAAGCCTCTAGATGCAAAGCCAAGAATGACCAGGCATAGTAAATACTTTAGGAGAAGTAGTCAAAGCAATAATAACAAATCTGATCGTTGCTTCCTCTGCAACAAACTTGGACACTTTGTTAAGGATTTCCCTTGGTCAAAGAAATCCGTAAATATCCTCCAGCTTTTTGATGAAATAGCAAACCATATAGGCATCTACCTTAGCTTAAATGATGACCTCGAATCCGTCTTCTCATGGAGGATTAGCCAATAGGCAAGACAATCTTTCCCTTAGGAGTCTATGGAGTAACAGAAGAGGATGGAAATATCAATGAAGAATGTGGTATGTATCAGATGTCCAACGCAAAGATGAATGACGATGTTGACACCCTACAAATAAACTAGCTATATACCCTTCCAAATGGGTTAAGCCAATACAAGTCATATGACTTATCGATGTAAGGGCCACATTATCCATTCTCAACTCAGCAGTCCTTCCCTATGATTATTAGATTTCTCACTTTAAGAACTTCAACTCTCAAATTAGAGAAATCCTAATGACCAAGAGGATCAATGAGAATTTGGTAATAATTGTGTTACTCTAGGCTTACCATTCAAAACCAAGCTTCTGGTTCAGGGATCCCAGAAAGAGAAATCACTGCTGGGTTTGACATCTACCGATAACTCAAGGATTAACTTGAGAAATGGAGGAAATGAATAAATTTTAGAAAATATTTTAATCCATACACGACCACATCAAAGTTATTCCACATTGCTAGTGATGAAAGAAATTCAAGAATATTTAACTGTAGTTCTATCTTAAAATTAAGAATGCCGCAATGAGTTCAACTTAAATGATGGATTACCTACTTGAATTGTTCACCTACTTTAGGGATCCCTTTGATCCATCTATCATTATAAAATGAAGGATATAGTATAAACTATAAGTATTCAAGAAGTATGAAGGATCCATCCTTAAGCCTTTCAGAGTTCACCTAAGTATTTTCTCACCCATGTGTACATTCCATTGGCATATGACTTTCTCTAAGAACTTCTATGGGTTTTTTGGTACCTATGTCACCAGTATATCCTCATGGAGTTCAAGTGCAATCTATTCAAGGATTTTGAAAGAATCCAACCACTCTTGTACAAGTTCTTACTATGGTTCCAACCATGATAATGGTAGGTATGATTCTTTAAAAATTCCTTTGAGTCTAAGACATCTATGTTGCATCAATTAGTGAAGATCATCAATAACTAGGTCCAAGCCCGACTAAAAATTTCCCTCTGTTGTAATTTTCCCTTCCCTATTTTATCGTCAGAAAGTGAATATAATGAATCACAATGGATCATATTCCAGAAACATAGGTCCATCCCAAAGTAAATATGTCCAAAGGAAAGAGCGAGATGGAACTACACAAACCTCCATCCTCACTAGGAAAAAGTCCGACAAGCATCTGAAGAGTACCAAGTTCCACGTGACATCATAAGAGAACAAGTCACCCAGGGCATCACAAGCATAAGGTTGAATATCCCGATACAAAAATGGGATCATAATGTAGCGGGATCGAGAGGTAGGAATAGTGAAATGCCCCTCATGTGCTTTGGAATTTCCCATAATTATATTTTTCATATATCTCAAAATTCGTACATGATTTTAAAAATCTGACTTCATTTTCTCAATAAGGGGAAACTTTGAGTATGAAATGTGTATAACCTGAATTTTAGAGGACCCGTAATGAAAAATAAGTTTTGCTAATTTTTCATAATCTAGTGTCTGCGCACTGGCTGCGAAGCACCAGGGGCGCGAACTAGTGTATTACGCAGTTCGTGTCTAGTCTGCGTCACTCCAGGGGTACAGACCACTATATTATTTTTCTTGTCTTTCTAAATTCGTCGAAGGGCATTGGGGTCATAGCGCCTTGCCTACCTAAACATGAAATCACCCATACATAACTGTTTTTCAACTTTATAACTCACAAAATCGTCTCTCAAACCTCTTAAACACTCTATCAATTCTCTCATTCAAATCTAAGGACTTCAAGCTCAATTTTGGAACTCAAGAACTCATTTCAAGCTCTAAGTCTACTTCAAGTTCACCTCAAGTAATTCAATGCCTAAGGTATGGGGATTTCATCCATGGGTCCTTTCACCCATGGAGCCCAACGTTTCCTTTCATGATAATCACATATTTTCAAGTTGTATTACCTATGAGTATCTCTTATTATGAATTTTGAACATAAATCTTGTTGGAGTTTTATCAAGTGTTGATTTCACATGCATGAATATCTATTTCAAGTTTACTCCGTGAATTGATTATATCTATTGAGACTATGTATGTTTTGAGATATGAAACTATGAATTATCATGAGATTTTGTAATGGATTTCAAGTCACCCTACGTGAAGGTTACTACATGTTGGTGGGTTCAACTGCATTGAGTTTATTCATCTTATTTCACTCTGGAATTGCATGAAAGTTTGTGATGTATCTTGCATGACGGTATTACCATGTATTGGTGGGTGGTTTTATATTGATTTTTCCCGCATGATTTTGATCTTGAATTGCATGATTTTGTACTAGCATTACACGTCTGCCAAGTGTTTGATAAAATGTTCGATTAAAAATTTTTGAGTTCTTGAAGATCTAATGCATCGTATATGAGTTAAGTTACTTTATGATGATGAAAGAAATGTATATATGGGTTGTTGTCATAAAAAGTATCAATAATGTTGTAAGTTGACCACGCCTAGTTCAGAAGGTGTTGTGCCTCAACCAATATGAAAGTGGGTGGTATGCCCATCTACCAATTGGGGAGTGGGGGTATATTGCTCAATCACTTTGATGGGAGTGGTCATGATCATCTACTAATTGGAGGGTATATTCCTCAATCACTTTGATGGGGGTTGATCATGCTCATCTACCAATTGAGAGGTTTATTCACTCAATCACTTTGATGGGGAGTGATCATGCTCATCTACCAATTGAGGGGTAAATTTCTCAATCACTTCCTAAGGGGGTGGACAAACTTTGGATTCCAAGTACTGGTTCGCTTGGTCTATAAAGATGGTCTCTTCCTATATATGTAATATGTTCTATATAAGCATGTTTTACTTCAAGCGTCATTCATACAGGTCATATTGTTATTATGCAATCCATTACTTATAGATATGCATTTTGATAATGTTGCCTATCTCTTGTGGCATTGCATCATACATACTTAGTACATTCAAAAATACTAATGCATACTCTTTGCCTACATGATGTTACCATGTTGGAACAGGAGCTCCACTTAATCATCTTCCTTCTCCACGTGGCTAGTACTATCTTTATAGCAAGTCTAGTGAGTTCTCAACTTTGAGAATGGTAGCTATTGATCTTATATTATGTAAAGACTCTATTTCTTTGTTTGAATGCTTTTTGCTATGAGGGTGAGCGCGAAAAGTGTGTTGGTCCCCACTTAATTCTATGGTTAGAGGTGTTTCACAAGTAGTTTAATTATGCCTTGAGCTATGACTTCTCTTGACTGTTGAATATTTTATTCTATGAATGACTTTCCCTTTAGTCCGTTATCCCTATTTTCTGATCTCTTGTTGTTGTTTAATTGCTTTCGCGACGAAGGATGTGTAATGATACGCTAAGAGGCTTGTTTTGGGTCCCTTCGGGTTCCCCTTTTTCCATGTCACATCTAGGAACCAGGATTGGGTCGTGACACTTAGGTACTAAGGTAATTTGTGTGTAGCTAATGTTGATGACTTAAATGAGTTGATTTTTTAGGAGACTCATAATTCATCTTATTCTTTTCACCCAAGTTCCACAAAGATGTATACAGACTTGAGTGAGGTGTAATGGTAGGGTGGTAAGAAGAGGGATATTGCCAAATTCGTATCCGGATTTCACAATTTTCAACAAGTGAAATTCAAACACCAAAGGCTGGATAGCCTAGCCCAAGACATAGAAATTCCTCCTCGGAAGTGAGAAGAGGTTATGGATTTTGTGGTTGCGCTACCTAAGACTAAGAGACACTTCGACTCTGTTTGGGTTGTTGTGGATAGAATGATAAAGTCGACTCACTTTCTACCAGTCAAAACCACTTATAGTACCCAAGATTATGCCAAGTTGTATATTCATGAGTTGGTGAGACAGTATGGGGTGCCCATATCTGTCATTTCAGATCATGGTGCTCAATATAATTCTCAATTTAGAGATCTTTCCAAAGAGGACTTGGTACCAAGGTTACGCTTAGCATGAATTTTCATCCTCAAACGGATGGCCAAGAAAAAAGGACCATCCAAACTATTGAGAATATGCGTATAGCTTGTGTTTTGGAGTTTAAGGGTAGTTGGGATGAACATCTTCTACTTATTGATTTTTCTTACAATAATAGCTACCATTCAAGCATTGGCATGACTCCCTTTGAAGCTTTGTATTATAGTCATTGTAGATCCCTATTTAGGTGGCTTAATATGGGGGAGATGGC
This sequence comes from Solanum clarkiae, assembly GCA_011800125.2. Classification (NCBI taxonomy): domain Eukaryota; kingdom Viridiplantae; phylum Streptophyta; class Magnoliopsida; order Solanales; family Solanaceae; genus Solanum; species Solanum clarkiae. The sequence goes on along the minus strand of JAABOM020000075.1, from coordinate 7,827,052 downwards.
TTTGCTAGGTTTGGATTTTCTTATGGAAGTCTTGGAGAAGGTGAGGTTGATAAGGGAGAGGTTGAAGGTAGCCCAAAGTAGACAAAAGTCCTACTTCGATGTGAGAAGAAGAGATCTTGAGTTTAAGGTTAGTGATTGGGTTTACTTGAAAGTCCCATCCATGAAGGGTATGGTACGATTTGGCAAGAAAGGGAAATTGATCCCATGGTTGAGATTTTGGATAGACAACTAAAGAGGTTGAGAAACAAAGATGTAGCTTTCGTCAAGGTTTTTTGGAGGAATCCACAAGTTGAAACTGTCACATGGGAAGCCGAGGTGGCCATAAAAAAGCATTACCCATATGTCTTCCACTTTACTCAAGCCAAAGGTAATAACATATGTCCCCTATAAGATTTAAAGTCTTAAGTTTCAGCCCTCATGTCAGTTTGCATGCATTCATGTTTATGGTAACAAGTTTATGGTAATGTTTGGACATTAATTTTGAAATTTTTTAAAATGATGTTTAAGTGCATTTTTCGCATTCATGTTGGCTGAAATCTTCATAATTATTTCTCTAACACATGTTTTTTTGGTATTTGGGGACAAATATTCCCAAGGGGGAGATATTAAAACGCCATCATGTGCTTCGGAATGCCCCACAATCGTATTTCCATATATCTCAAAATCCATATGTGATTTCAAAAATTCGACTTCATATTCTCAACCAGGGGAAAAAATTGAGTAGGAAATGGGTATAACCCGGATTGTAGAGGACCTGTAATGAAAAAGAATTTTGGCTAATTGTTCGTAATAAGTGTATGTCCACTCCCTGGCCGCGACGCGCCAAGAGCGCAGACTAGTGTATTTTACAGTTCGCGTCTGGTGATGTGTTGTTAAATTACAACACATTTAATGCCTGAAACATTAGTTTTTGCATGTTCTTAATATGAATTTTTATGGTTTTTATTTGCTTTTGTGTTGTTCATGCAGAAAATACATGTTGGCACGATTTTAGGAGAAATTTATAGATTTTAATGAAGTTTAGGACATACGAGCAACCCTACGAGTCATATACCAAGCTATAAGTGGTAGTGTGCCCTCGTAGCTAGAAACAATGTTCAAAATTTTCAAAGTGAAGGTCATCTATACGAGGCGAACCTGCGAGTCATAGGTCTCACTATGACTTATAGGAGGGGGCTTTGTAGCCAGGAACTGTGTTGCCAAAATTTTGACCAAGAACTACAACTAAGGACTACGAGAAGATACTGTGAGTCATAGAGAATACCATGACTTGTAACAATGAATCGTAGAAGACAAGTCTAAAATGCCAATTGCTTACTACAAAAGTCCGATTACCACTTGTATGTCACCCTACGAGTCGTACCTGTGAACCGTATCTATTGCCAACTGTATCTTCTATTTCATTTTTAGGGTCTTTTTATAAATAGTATAAATAGTAAATGATAGGGTTTTTGAAAGGTAGACTGGACAATTTTTCATATTCGACAACTTTGAATATTCTTAGAGAGCATTTTTCTTAGGGTTTAGGGTAGATTTTAGGATTTTAATTTGAAGAACATTTTTGGGGATTTGAAATCACTTATACTCCAACTCCATTGTTGTAAGCTTGTGGCTTTAATATCAAAGTGGTTTTGTTCTTCATTGTTCTTGGGTAATCTCTAAACCATGTTTATCGTAGTCATTGTTTTCGATTTTGACCTAGCCATGAGTGGCTAATAACCCACAACATGGTGTTGTGGGAAACATGAGGAGTTGATATGAAATAACCCAGATTTTGTGCAGTTCTTTGGTTGGGTATTTTCATGTTATTGTCTATTTCCTTTCACTTTGAACGTTGTTTAGTGGTGGCCAACACCAAACCCCGCCCACTATCACAATCCCGACCAAGGTAGTGACGAATAGCAAAAAGGAAGTAGGTGATAGGATCTAATTGATGTGATCTTGTCTAATCAACCAAAACCTGACTAAGAGGAGGTTGATTGGGACAACAGGTAATGGTTAGTTAGCGCACCATGGTTGCCGACCATGCATCATAGTGAAATCAGAACTTCACCTTTAAAAGAGAGATTGAAGAAAATAAGTTACCACCCTACATGTAATGTCTCAATCAGAGTTATGTCATCCTGGGTATTTGAGTTAAGGTATTATGGGGAACACAATCACCAAGTTATCCCCCAATTTGGTTGCCTCTTTGTATTAGTAGTTTAGTTCTTTTATTTTCATTCATTTCAAATTGGAAAATCCCCTTACATTCTAGAGAAAATGTTGATTGATGCTTGAAATAATTGTTAGTGAGTCAGCATGGTCAACCCTGTATTCTCTATAGATTCGACCCTAACCTCTTGTTAGGTTTATACTTGATAGCGACCGCTTTAATGTTGGAGCGGGAACATAAAAAATAATGGCATCGTTGCTAGGGAATGTAGCTAAATTCTTAATTTGATTTCACTAGTGATTAATTCAAGTATTAGTTTATAGATCCTCTTCTATTTTACTCTTGTTGTTTTTGGTTAGTTTTTCTTTTGTAAAGATACATAATTCTGATATCCTTGCGTCTCAGCCAATACAGTGATCCATCGGACTACTAAGCCAATGGCTAAAGAGAAGCTCTCGATCATTGGTTTATTCCAAGCATTGCAAAGACGTGTTCTGTTCTATGGATAACCGTCAGATGGTCAGATCTGTCGGGATGCGTTGGGAACATTACATCCTATGTTGGGGTGTTATGTCTCATCCAATATTCCCAATAACTCTTAGAGGTAATGCTGCATCGTGGTGGTCTGAACTTCCATCGGATGTTTGTACCAAATGGGGATAGGTGCAACGAGTTTTCCTAATGACCTTTGAGGTGAGGACAGACAAGTTCAAACTTCAAGACCACATTCTTAACTTTTAATGTGTGCCTGGTGACTCATTAAGAACTATTTGGAAACGGTATAAAGAATGTATTGGTAAAGGTCAGGATCATGGTCTTTCAGACAGATAGATAGTAGCAAGTTTCTATAGGGCATTGAAATCGAAGCAATAAGGTCAGACAAATACACTAGTTGGAAGAGGATGCTGGGATTTTCTGATGGCACCATTTGATGTAATACCTGAACAAATGGACAAACTTTTCAATAGTCAGGTATATGAGCCAATAGGAGTGTGACAAACTACCCATGCAAGTACTTCTTGTGGTAATTCTAACCAAGTGAGAGAGACTAGTGCACACACATCGCTTAGATTGCCACATTATCAATACAATGATGACATAAGCTCCTAAGTTGAAAATATACTTGCTCAGTTGATGAAGCAAGCAGATGCCCAAGAAGAGCTCTTGAGAGAGATTAAATTCGATATTATCAATATCAACTATAAGGTTGATCGACTTTCGAGAGTAATTCAACGACTAGGTAGTCAATTATGAAGTATTTCAGAGAAGCTTGAGTAGATTCAAGATAGTATGTCTAGGAAGGACCACATTAGTAAGGAGGATGTACCAAAGCATGAGGAATTCTAAGTACTCAAGATGGCTAATCCGAGCCATAACGTTAAACAAAGCGCTTCTTAGGAGGTGACCCAAGTATCTTTCTTGTTTTTTGCTTGTTTTTAAGATTATTTTGGCTGTTTGAATTATTAGGTAGTGGATTGATTTTTGGGCTTGATTTTTAAGACATTGAATCAGCTGTGTTGTTTTGAAGATTGGAGTATTTTGATATTTGGTTTGCAGGTATGAATCACTGAAGAATGACATTTGAAACAGCCTCTACGACCAGGCCTACAAGAAGTAGTGCATGCTGCGACTCGTAGTCATGCCTCGTAGAGGGATACAATGTTTGATTGAAATTGGCACGTACATTATGATACAACCTTACAATTTGTAGTCCATGCTGCGAGTCGTAAGAGGGGTTCATAGTGCCAACGTATGAATTCTGAATATTTTCTAATTGTTTGGATGTGGTACGAGACCATGACCTACAAATCGTAGGTAGTCCTACGACTTGTAGATGGGGTTTCGTAGACCTGATCTGCAGAATTTTAAAGGATGACCAGGTAGGAGTATATTAACGGTCAAAATGATTTTGACCCTTAATTTCCCTATTTTAAACCCTTGCTTTCGCCCAAAGTGTTCCCAAAATGACTTTCAACTTTTTCGATCAATTTTCTGAGAACCCATGTAATATTCTGGCAATACTTCCAGCAAGCACCATTACTCTAGGGTTTCATCTTCCCTTTTCTTTCTCCGTGCATCAACTTGCTTCTTATTTTCTCAATATGTATGCTTTCTTGGTTAAATTTTGCTCACAACTTTTATTATCTTCTTAGAATTGTTAGATAATTGTGTTTTTGAATGTGATGTTGAAAGTACCTATGAGAAAATGGTTGTCTAGACATGAAAAGTAGGGTTTGGTCAATTAAAATTTCTTAATGTTTTTATGAATTGCGAATTCGCCCTTGTTGGTTAATTGTGTTATCGATACCTTGCCATATCTAGTGTTGATCATGGTCATTGTAGTGAACAATTGTGGATTGATCAACTGTTGGGTTCATTTCAAGAGGCAATTTTGTTGTGAGTGTGTTGCCAGATTGAAAATGGGCTTTTGGGATACCTTCTGAATGAATTTGCTTTTGATACCTTTGAACTCCCATGATTTTGTGTAGTGTTGATTATTGTGAGTGTAGGGATCAAAAACTTTTGGGTGATTCTCGACTATGTTGGGAAGTTGCTATCTGATTATCTAATTATTTATATAATTTGTGGGGTAATTGTTGTTTGAATGTTCATGAATAGGGCCCTATGAATATTTATATACTAGTAAAATTGATTGAAAGAGTTGCTTCAAATGATGTTTGAATCATGTTATGGTTGATTGGAATTTGTGTGGTGAAGTTACAAGCACCACAAGTGTCTATTGTTTCCTGCTACGAGGCCTTCCGACGATTCGCAGGTGGTTCTATGGGTCGTAATGGCCTTTTGCAGGGAACAACAATCACATATAGTTTCTTAACATTTACCATACGAGACCCAACTACAGGTCATAGTATCCATTACGAACCGTAGTGAGGGTCTCGTAGACTTGTCTTGAGTTTTGAATGTTTTTGAAGATTGATACAAGCCCAGACTACTACTCATAGGGTGCCAGTGCCTCGTACCTGAAAATCTAAAGCTGGTGCAGTTTCAAAATTTTCTTTGTTTTACTTTTGTCCTTGTTTCTTATGTTGCTTTCTCTATTTGTGTTCTGATGTTGTTGCAACTATGGTGCTCCTTTGTGGTACAAGTTGTAATTTTCAGGTACGATGCCTCCAAAAGATAAAAATGCTATCCAGGCCTTTAAGAATGCTAATAGATGAGTCTTCTGACACTGAGCAGACTGAGGGGTCAGAGGAGGTCCATAGGGTCCAGATTGACCCTGATGCACAGGTGCCCGTGACAAGGGCTAGAGCCTCACACGACCTATGGTAGTTGAGAGCACCTCCAAGTCTGAAGAGGTGGGTGGTAAAGATGAGTACGAAAGCAGTTCAGATTCTCATGAGGCATCACAAACTCAGCAGGGTGAGGCAGAGTCACAACTCTCAGTCGACCTATCTATCTCCTCTACTGATCCTTGATGCGTCTAATTGAGAATTTTAGGTATGGGAAAAATCTACAATAGGGGTTAAAGCTAAACGGCCAGAGAAAGCCTCTCAAGAAGTTTCACGAAGAATTGAGGCTGAATGATTCAGCGTTGGGCATGGTTCTTAGTTTAAAGGCAAAGATTGACTAACACAGACTTCAATGGTTATCAGGGCGGTTGGGCAAGTATACCCCGTGTTTAGTTCAAGATTTCTATATCGCCTATGCTACTACCATTCTTAGAAATCTTCCAAAGGGGAAGAAGGCCATTGATCAACCTAGACTGGGGGAGTTCTTAGTCTAGGGTCAAAGAGTCGACAGTTCAGAGGAGACTATTGGCAGAGTTTAGTTTAGGCCTAATTACAGGGTGCCACGTTCCACTGCCGAGTATGATAACAGGATTGAGAAGATGAGACTAGCGGTCACAAGGAAAAATGTGGACTTGAGGACCGAACTTCTCCAATGGGTCGCTAGCCAGTTATGTGAGGGCGGTGTCGAGCTGGCGTGGGTCACAAACCACGCCGAGTCGATAGTGAATTCTCATCTCATCTTTCTGGCCAAATTCTGGTGGTCCATTAATTCGATCATGCATTAGGCCTACGTATATGGATAATGTAATCACTATGGAGTGGGTTGTATTACTAGCAAGTATGCTCGCTAGGTATGAGATAGATTGGGCATGCATTTTGGCAGAGCAGATTCATGAGTTCGCGATTCAGACTAACACCTCATTGTCATTTCCCATCTTAATACATAGACTATGCAATGAGGTTGTAGTTCATGTTTCTCTCCACCTTGACTCATATGTAAGGACTCGTATACTATGATCCCAGCCTGATCAAGGCTGATGAGAACCCGGTTGCCCTAGCTAGAGAAACTTCTCCTTCCACGCCAGATCCATTCCCATCAGAGCCACATATTGAGTAGCCAACTCCAGCCACCACCATGTCCATTCCTATTGCACCAGACCAACCTTTAACAGTTTATATGGAGGTGATGTCCCCCATTGATACACCTACACCAGTACCTTCTTCTACTCAGGTTACTTCCACAAACTAGCCTATTATGTCTGCATTTGCTTTTCAGGCTTTGGTATGCTGGTTGGCTGAGACAGAGGCCCAGCTGAGCAAGTTGATGAACCATATCAAGCCATGGGTTCGTCAGATGGTCCAGGACTCGGAGGAGAGGGCCAGAGCATTCACTCTCGATATTGTAGACTAGAGAGTTGTTGTGGTGGATGCTAGGGTCAAAGCTTTCGAGGATACGGTCAAGTGGAGGCTAGAGGGAGCACGACTTGCTAGCATGGCTGTTGTAAAAGAGGAACTCGCCAAGTTCAAGCCTGAATTGATGACATCATTAGCGACCCCGATAGCAGGCCTAGTAGAGGCACCTAAGGGTGATGATTTGATCAATTTATTTGAGAATCTCCCATATGTCCACGGGAAGAGGCCTCTTGACAGTGATGATGCCACTGTGAGCAAGAGGAAACCGAGGATAGTTGAGGAGGTGGTAAAGCCGGAGGTGCAAATTATAGACCAGGTGGTTCGAGTGTCTTTACCAATGGAGGAGTTGAGAAAGGATCGGGAGAAGAAGATATTGCAAAAATTCGGTAGCTTGAGTACAACTGCAGACCAGAACACCTCGGAGGAAGCAAGCCTGAAGACTAGATGGATGCCGGTGGATGAGCACCATATGTTTGAAACTGTTGACCCCCATTCTATTTAGATCTTGATACTTTATTCCTATTCATATGCTATGTTTTTATTATGTTTTGGATATTTTTGGATGTTATATTTTGGATGTTTGGTTTTATTTTGGATGAGTGGTTTTTTTTTTTATTATATATATATGTATCTACTTTGAGGACAAAGTATCGACTTTTTGGTGGGGTATGGGAACTTATGGACTAAGGTGAAGTCTGAGTAGCCTTTAGTCCATAACTATCATATTTTTTATCCTAAGGTTTTCCTGTCGTGGTTCTTTTTCCTTGTGGATGAATTTACTTTTTGTTAAATCGGCATGTTTAGGTGTTGTAGATAATTTGTAGATATATAACAATTATTACTTTTGGCATGTATATATAATCTTGAATGGTTTTATGAATGTTTTGAAAAATGGGTACCCTCAAATTTTTTGAGATTGTTGGTTACTATTGCAATCTTTAATGTGATTGGTTTGGCAATGTTTGTTCTGATGAAGCAAAGGCAAGTTGATTCTTTAAGCATGTGAGTGTATGATTGATTTTGTATGCTATGCCATGAGTGTGTGAGAGAATTTGTGTCATATTCATGTATTATATATTGATTTAGAACTTGCCTTTTTACTTTTAATTGGAGATCTTGGTTGTTTAGGAAAGGCTCTTAAGCCATTGTTCTTTAAATTAGTCAACTTTTGCCAAAATGACCTGCCAAATGTAGTTGTTTACCCCTTGTTCCAAATGTTTGAACCGTACATGTCCCTTTTGTTTTGTCATATCTGTAACGATCTTCCCCATCACTGCGAGGTATTCTCCGCTTTGGACACCGTGGCGACAGTGCCATGCGTACCCACACAGATTTGTCCTCTTGGGTTAGCCCAAAAGGTGCCTCACAAGTTAGATCCAAGCCTCTATTAATATAGACCAGGAACTCCCCCTCTTTTTTCGATGTGGAATTCGCCTAAGTGAGCCAAGGCGACGTGCAAAGCACTCACCCCCCATAGGGACTCAGCATCCTCATTGAGGTTTGCCCCACCACCGTACTAGCAGAGGGTCATCTCTGATGCCAACTGTAACGATCTACCCCAACACTGCGAGGTATTGTCCGCTTTGGACACCGTGGAGACAGTGCCACGTGTACCCGCACGGATTTGTCCTCTTAGGTTACCCCAAAAGGTGCCTCACGAGTTGGATCCAAGCCTCTACTAATATAGCCCAGGAACTCCCCCTCTTTTTCTGATGTGGGATTCGCCTAAGTGAGCTAAGGCAATGTGCCAAGCACTCACCCCCCGTAGGGACTCAGCGTCCTCGCTGAGGTTTGCCCCACCACCGTACTAGCAGAGGGTCGGCTCTGATACCATCTGTGACGAACGGCCCACACGTGCATATATTGTCCGCTTTCGCCCCTTATGGCCCATGGTTTTGTCCTCCCAGGCAGGCCCGGGAAAATGCGTATGCACATGTAAGGTTCAAAACTCAACATATAGCCCAGGAACTTCCCCTCTTTTTTCGATGTGGGATTCGCCTAAGTGAGCTACAGGCGTTACATATCGCCGTCCCTACACTCACCCCCCGTAGGGAATCAGCGTCCTCACTAAGGTTTGCCCCACCACCGTACTAGAAGAGAGTCGGCTCTGATACCAACTGTAATGATCTGCCCCCAACACTGCGAGGTATTGTCCGCTTTGGACACCATGGCGACAGTGCCATGTGTACCCGCACAGATTTGTCCTCTTGGGTTACCCCAAAAGGCGGCTCACAAGTTAGATCCAAGCCTCTACTAATATATCCAAGGAACTCCCCCTCTTTTTCCGATGTGGGATTCGCCTAAGTGAGCCAAGGCGATGCGCCAACCATTGAACCTTATCATTTAGAGGAAGGAGAAGTCGTAACAAGGTTTCCGTAGGTGAACCTACGGAAGGATCATTGT